>NMRB01003194.1:21819-60855 GCA_002633025.1 Notospermus geniculatus
TTTGTTTCTTCTTTTACCTTTCCGGATTTTGTCATCGTGTATTTTAATGA
Organism: Notospermus geniculatus; assembly: GCA_002633025.1. Taxonomy (NCBI): domain Eukaryota; kingdom Metazoa; phylum Nemertea; class Pilidiophora; order Heteronemertea; family Lineidae; genus Notospermus; species Notospermus geniculatus. The sequence continues at coordinate 21,870 of NMRB01003194.1, forward strand.
TTTTGCGTTTTATTTCGCATGGGAATGCATGTAAAACATGTATTGGGCCTATCAAGTCAAACAGTCACCACTTCCTCCAACACATTCCTTAATTCCTGTCTTCTCCCCAACCATGCTTATTCGACATAGCGAACCCCTGTCGCCACCCGGCTTGTTTCAGTTATTTCGGCGTGATATTTACATTACGTCATCAGGCCTTCACGATAGCCAATCAAAACAGACAATGACCAGCTGTACTTTGTGGAACTTTTAAAACGCTAGAATTCACTGGGCAATATTTAGGTTAGATATTTTGATCCGAGTGCCTAAAACTGGCCTTGGTTAATAGGAGCAGTCAGCCGCGCATATTGCTAACAGATGGCAGCACAGTCTTAGCGGACCAAATGTACAGGAAATCTATTATGATCGCTGCTCGATCGATAATGACTGGGTCCGCTAGATGTATTGAATTGGGCCCTAGTGACACCTAGTGGTCAACTCGCTGACAGCTCCTATTGATAATCAGAGAAGGTCTACCTTCTCGATAAGAGTAGCTACCTGGACTAAGCTGATAATCGGAGTAGGCCCATAATTTTTTAAAGTGGCTTCAACAATAAATAAACAGAGAGTAGATACGATATATAGGGTCTGCTTGGAAATCGAAATAGGTCTATCTATTCGATGATGGACGCGACCCACAGAACTAACTTTAGGCCGACTAGCCGCCAATGGTCGACAACAGTGTCTCCACTACAGTTATCCAGTGGGAGAATGGTAAATTAAACGAATAGCAATATTCTACATTCCACTCTATATGGTGGTACAATATAGAGCAATTGCTTCCAGTTGTCCTCCCCCTTGTTCAGCAGTTAGTAGGCCTAGAGATATTGCATTTTACATGTACCAGAGTGAAGATCCGTCTCCAAGCTAACTAACTGCTGTACCGACCCTTTCTATCTGCATCTGCCTGAGACGGTTCCACTGATTCAATACCACAGCATCGATTTTTCCACTTACACGATCAAGGGGAAGCTAACACGGCTAAAGAAAATGTGATTCCTGATTTCCTTAGATTTTGCCAACAGAGCCAGCTGCCGTGTGTCGCTGCTTTGTCAACAGAAAAAGAACGGTGGCCACGGTAGCGATTGACAACAATCCCGGAGATAGTCCAAGCGAGAGAGAGATTGAATTGCATTACTGAAAAATAATGCAGCGGAGAAACCACATTTTCGTAGCATCAGGCTGGTTCATTTTGTTAATGGAACACTGAATAAAAAACTTTCGGACAGTATTGGTGACCAAACAGTTGTAATCGTGAATATGGCGCATCGGACATGTCGGATCAAGTGTCGAGTGAACTGATCGGAGGACAGTGAATAATCGACGATATTTACCGCATTGGTTCCCAATGCCGTCGCCAGGGGCTGAAGGCATCGGTATCGACTGCCATCTTTCTGCTGACGTCATTGAGAGAGCAGGGCTGTAGCTAGCGTTTTTCGCTGAGGGGGGGGGGCATTTTAAGCAGATGAGCTCAACGGACGTGGNGTGGGCTTCGCCTTCCGGCGCTGAAGGGGCCGGTTTTGCGGGGTCTGGAAAATTAGAAGCTCCGAGATGCGATTTTAAGTCAATTTCCTGCACTCTGAGACACGAACAATGATTATCTTTTATCCCATTTGATTTTGCTGAGAAAACTTTTTTTGCACAATTTGCTTGGGGGGGGGGGCATTTGCCCTCCCCGTCCCTATGCTAGCAAAGGGCCTGGGGAGGGTCCCGGAATTCCCATTCGAGACCCACTTGACCAGACCATTAAAGACGGCGACCAAGCTCGATTACGAATGCAGTGAACATGCCGAAATGTTGACCGCTCACGTGACTGCTCTCGGCCAATCGTATTCACTGAAACTTACTTGAGGTAGGATATTCCAAAATATTAGAATACTTCCTCATCGTCATCAACATATTATGATTGCCAAACATGTTGTGACATTTCTGCCCACATAGCAACAAGCGGCATTCCCGTTCTAAAGACAGATACATGTAATGAAGGACTGTCTTGTTCTGCTACTCAGCGCTGCAGGGGGGCTGACGAAATTCACAGGAGTTCGATTGCAGCCAATACCGATACCTTCTGCCCCTGGCGACTGTATCGGGAACCAATACGGAGATTTTCATTGTATGATCAATCATACCGTATGACCGAGACAAGCACTGCTAGTCTAGCTTATACCTTTGAATCCGGTGATCTGTTTGACAATTTGAAATTGAAGAACTTTGTACGATTTTCCATAAATAAACCATGGATCAATGACCGTCCGTAAACATGCCAAGTTGAGCTGCTTGTCTTTGTGACCGATGTTGTTATTTATTCAGTTTTGTTTTATTGAGACTTATATTTCAATCCTGGTGATGGATGCTGCGCTGTAGCATTATCATTAATGTTCACCAGATGTTTAGACACAAGTAAAAGACAACACAGAAGCTCTACTGAATGATATGAAAAATACTCCCTTTTCCACATTAAGAGGTCAGTACCGGTACGAGTCCGAATGAGCCATTGCCAAGTAAAGATCAGGGACCTTATTCACGAAGCTCTCGTAACTTACGGGACTGCGTAAGCTATATTAGGGAGGTTGAGATCAGCGACTTATCACTGATCCTTATACGTATACTGATCGAAATTTACACAAAATTTTCATCGTTGTACAGAATTCTATCCGTATTCGTAAGGATTCGTGATAAGTCGCTGATCTCAACCTCCCTATTGTCCATTTGCGGAGAACCTATTGTTCACTATCAGCATGACAAAGGTTTGGCGTATACCCTTAAAGTTACGAGGGGGGGGGGGTTGTGAATGAAGTCCCAGGGGCACAATGATCTGTCATGTCTGCAGGTCACATGGATCATAGGTTTGGCCATTGACCATCCGTGCAGTCTATTTCTACGGTGGGACTTGCCTAACTTGGCTGAGTAGATTGGGTGAACATCAATAAGGCCATCGGTGCATGGATGGTCAATGGACCAACCCTATGATCCATGTGGTCTGCAGATAATTGTGACTCTAACCTGGCTTATTCGGACTGACCCCTGAATCTAGAAAACACAGTATTTTTGAAATAACATGCAATCCGAGTCTGTCTGAAGCGAGAACTTGGAACCCGGGGCCATATTCACGAATCCTTCGCAACTTTGCGTGCACGCAAGTCTATTGTTTGGCTGCACATGTCCTATTGTTCACTGACTGCATGACAATAAACTTGCGTGCACGCAAAGTTGCGAAGGATTCGTGAATATGGCCCCAGTTCCGCAAATTCTGGATTCAGTGAACTGCATGAAAACCTTTATTATACTCTACACCATCTCAACGCTGTGTTAGTAGAAAGTGCTGTTCCAACGATTGGGTTACTGAGTTCACGCAGATGTGAGCACTGGATTGATCAATGGAGAGACAGGACGTACAGCCTTTATTCGCGAAGAGTATGCCACTGAGACACGGTTAGTAATGATTTAGGATTGAATGGGAGGTAAATTGGATCCCAGCCCCTCGCACCAGGCTTTCCATTCACACACATATCTATGATGACATATTCCATTTGAAACGGATCACGTCTGTCGGGAGCTACGGGGACGAATTAAATTTACCGACGTTGGAGTCGGAGAGAATTATTCTTCTCCCACGTCTTTGGCGGAGAAATTGAATCCCAAACCATATTATCGACTTAATAAAAGGCGATTTCGATCAAATCAAGATGCTATTGGCAGATATCTGCCCGTATGTCTACAGGGTATGACGTTGTTGATGATGTTAACGACGTCAAAACAATATGATACGACGGCAACTTTTCGTATAAAATGCTGCAGGCCCGACCCATGGATGAAAATTTTTATTGGTCTTGCAACAATCAATTGCTTTTACAGTATCTTACGTACCCACCTCCCCCTCCCTTTTTAGCATCATTACCACATACCTGTCCCTGACACAAGCCATTGGTAAGACCGGAGATAGAACCTGCGACCTCATTTTACACTAAGCGTTAACACCAATTACACCACTGCTTGACTTCAAAGTTGGTGTTGAGATGGGGGTTAGTGTTGGTGTCAGTGTTAACACCTGGTGTTAACACCAACTTTGAAATCACCCACTGGTGACAGGCACGGATGTTTTTATTGCGCCTCCCTGAAAACCCAGTCTAGTTTTACTTCCCCATTAACCTCACATCTTTGTGGTGCAAAAATCGTTATTGCGATTTATCGTATCCTTGATCAACCGATATCCCCTGCGGTAATCAAATTTTAACAACAAAACAAATCAAGCATCTTGTTTGCGTTGTCATGACAACGTCATTACCACTATTATGGCTGTCCGATGCGTGTTGTCCTGCGTATTGAAATAGTAACTGTAGTTGACCAATAGTTCGTCGTCGAGATTTTAAATGGGGGGGGGGGGATCTGAGATTTACAAGCGCGAAAATTCCGTGGAATTTTTTGCCCAGCAAAGGCGGCCACCACTGCCGCTAGTCTTGATCATTAGGGAGGTTTATAAATCAAACGATAAACGTAAACGTTAACGGCAACGTTATTTTTGTACAAAAATTCAATATAAATCTGGTTAATGTGTAGGCTTAGTTTGAAAAATAACGTTGTCGTAAAGTTTACGTTTATCGTTTGATTTATAAACCTCTGCATTGTCTTCAGCAAACGAAGACTGCCACCACTCTGCTGCTGGTCCTGTACCAAAAAGCTGCGTATACACTGGCCACATTTTCCCAGCATTTGAACAACATAGGCCTACACGTATATTCAGGCCAATTCTCTTCCATCGCTTTAGCAACATTATAAACAACATGGCGGAATATACTCACTTTTCCCTCTAGGCCTACACAAAACCATTGCTGACATGTTGGGAAAATGCTGCGAGTGTGCGATCTTTCGACCTCTGGCCATCTCCTTTTCCAGCATTTTAGCAACCTTTGAACAACATGTTGGAAAATCTTTTCCCCGCACAAAACTTCCTAAAAACTGGTCAAATATCAGGGGCCTGTTTCATAAAGTGACTTTAAGCTAGATGAGAATGCATTGAAGTTAATGGTACCATCACAGCTTAAAGTTACTTTATGAAACAGGCCCCTGGAAAACTTCCTGACCACTTGATTCTGAACGAATCTGATAATGATTCGACAGAATATCTCATTCATGTCCTGCTTTGATTTTCCATTTGTATGATAATTGACACGTTCGTATAAGTTGCTGAACTCAAACTCTCAATCGATTATACCCTTGACCCCCCCCCCCTCCGGCAAGTGTTAGCATTTCACCACTGAAGAATCAGGCAGGTTGTGAGCAACGCCTACAAAACTAGAGCTAATGTTCTGTTTAAAACCTCACTGGTGCGCATGCTTTGTAAAAGGAAATTTCCAATACACACGAGTAAATGGAAAAATGATGTTTACTTAGGGGGACAAAAGGTCAGGATTGGTCCATTGGTGTTGCTGCCTGCATACGATTGGCGGCCGGAGGAAACGGTCGATTGTGCGGTGGTTAGTGATAAAACCCGGAATGAATAACGAAACGAAATGAGATCCTCGAAATCATCGAAATGGGACTCGCAAGGAATTTGAGAATTAACGTACATGTAGGCCTAATTAAGTGTCATTATGTTGCAGATGTTTGCTTCCGCCTTGAGATTGACGTTTTTTCGACATACCACACAAAATCAATTGAATTATATTTTTTTATCAATCAGAATCATCATGTACGAAATTCCCTTAGGCGCTCCTCAAGTTACCGCCAGTTTTTCTTCTGAGTGCGGTTTCTTCACTCATTCGATTGGTGCATAAAGGAAGCGTCAATGTCCGAGCAGGTTCTACGTTAACCACTTATATATCGGTAGTATTACATTAAGACAATAAAACGAAAATAAATTTTGACGGTTTCATTTTGTTTCGTTTCGTTCCGGGTTTTATCACTAACCATTGTGCGGTAGATCAACCGCGAAATACTTCACCTCCACGGCTCTGGACCTAGTTCCAAAAATAAGAGGCTGATTCGAATGATTAATGCCCCAGCGCAGGAAAAGATGGGGAGAAATAAGTGGGGTTGTCAATGTTATCATAGTATAATTTATTTCAAGAAGTGTGAGATGAGATTCAAATGGCTAACAGACGCCTTGATTTATCGCTGATTTCATGTACTCTTAAACACAACACGATTAATGGAGTGTCTGTTTGGTTTATGTAGAATTTCACTCACTACTTCACGGAAACAAGACACTCGGTAACCATGAAGATTTAGAATACGTCGATGATGAAGTGGCTATCTTCAGTTAAAGGGAGACAACCGAAAGATATTGCCCGGCGGTCACTAGTTGTTTTTGTTTTGATTAGCGCACAGCGCCGTCTGTTAATCGACGCTGACACTACGCTATGGCACAGGCCCCTTGAGAGCTATCAGTGAGTTTAGATCACGTATCTGACCAAAAAAACGCTAGTTTGTAAAACACACATCCCGAGCTCACGAATTCGTGAGCTGGGGTGTGTTTTTAGATACGTGTTGTGTTTTTTAGATACGTTTGGTTAGATACGTGTTCTAAACTCACTGATAGCTCTCCAGGGGCCTGTGCCATAGCGTAGTGTCACCGCTGATTAACAGACGGCGCTGTGCGCTAATCAAAACAAAAACAACTAGTGCCCGCCGGGCAATATCTTTCGGGTCTCCCTTTAATAAAGTATCTGTTTGGTTTACATGTATGTAGAATTTCACTCACTACTTCACGGAAACAAGACACTCGGTAAGCAGGAAAATTTAGAATACGTCGATGATGAAGTGGCTATCTTGAGTTAAGTTATAAGCAACACCTATACTACGGACTACGTGTAAGGTAAAGTAAGCAATCATGTCGGTTCAGTGGAAACCAAACGCACAAGATAACTACACGCAAGAGAATCTGATATGATTCAAATAGCTTTGCATGTTCCCTTTGATTTTCTATAAAAACTATCGACTTGAAGCAGGAGTCGATGGAAATACGCAGAAGTCTATGGAATTCTTTGTTGTTCATGAGAGTGTTGGAAAACAAACGCGTAAAATATTTGCAATGCCTTGCGTCACTGTAAATACGCCTAATCGAGAAAGCAGGATCCTTTGGAGCGAGAGTGCAGTTAATTTCTCATGCGATAATGAAGACTACATGAGTTGTTGATCGTAGACATTTCTGTCCAAAGCAAATACGATCGAAAACCCTGAGATTTATTCAAAAAATATTATTTCTGAGTGTACAGGATCTCTGGATTCTAATACTTTAGAACGCTGCTGTAGGTAGGTATTGGAGATGATTCATTATCGATTGGTGTACATGTATCTCCAGATTGGTGCCAGATCTCACCGTTAGGACTAGATCTAAATACTTAGATAGGAACTGCATGTCGGCCATTTTCACGTGATCCCCCCCAGCTTATTGGTCGCCCTGATTCAACAAAAGAGCAATCGAAGGTTTCTCAACCAATCAACACGTTTTTTGTCGGCTGCTTTTAGGCCGATCACGTGATGATGGACGATAGGAAATACGCAGAAGTCTATGGAATTCTTTGTTGTTCATGAGAGTGTTGGAAAACAAACGCGTAAAATATTTGCAATGCCTTGCGTCACTGTTAATACGCCTAATCGAGAAAGCAGGATCCTTTGGAGCGAGAGTGCAGTTAATTTCTCATGCGATAATGAAGACTACATGAGATGTTGATCGTAGACATTTCTGTCCAAAGCAAATACGAGCGAAAACCCTGAGATTTATTCAAAAAATATTATTTCTAAGTGTACATGTACAGGATCTCTGGATTCTAATACTTTAGAATGTTGCTGTAGGTACATATAGTGTATTGAAGATGATTCATTATCGATTGGTGTATCTCCAGATTGGTTCCAGATCTCACCGTTAGGACTAGATCTAAATACTTAGATAGGAACTGCATGTCGGCCATTTTCACGTGATCGGTCGGAAAGCAGCGGCTTACATGTATAGGTCGCTCTGATTCAACAAAAGAGCAATCGAAGGTTTCTCAACCAATCAACACGTTTTTTGTCGGCTGCTTTTAGGCCGATCACGTGATGATGAACGATGGGCGTTACCGAGCTCAGTATTTCGTGCTACTATTCTGAGATCGGAAATGAATTTGTTATATCTCGTGAACTCGATGAGCTAAAACGTATGCAGTGATTTACTCTAAATTCTCGTGACTGGCACCGGCAGTTCACAGGTGGCAGCACTGTTGTCGTAGGATTTCTCATTCAAATACCTTGGGCGCCATCGGCGGAGATTGGCAATCTATAGTATGTGAACCTTCTTGTGAATGTTGCAATGATTATAGTAAAGGTATCCATCAGCATCTTGCTTTAAGTCTAAAAAGTGCGTCGATTGATGTTTTATAAAGTACATGTCGTAAAAAGTCCGACTCCCCGCTATTCTCTGTCCTCACCGGCCTCTCCAATGCGATGAAAAAGCTACAAAAATGAAATCTTCCTGTTAACAAAAACAAGGTGAATACGCATTGTTTTCAATCTTCATCTTTCAACTAGTTTAGAATAGTAATGGTACTTCCCACCTGGATGTTACTTAGCTTTCGCCTATTGCAATAAAATTAGTACTGATTAAGGTTTAACCGTTGTAACAGGTAGTGCTTTAACCCTTCCACTGCCAAAGTGAATTCTGTAAAATGTGAAACGTTTGTACAAAAAGACTGAAAATAAGTCAACCGTTACCAAATATTCACTGGAAAGCTCTCATTTAATACTTTCCTATATGGATTCCCATGTGGCACTGCTTCCGTTCCTTTCCAGAATTAGCTACATTTTTTTTTGGATGAAACTGTCACTCTGATAGTGAAAGAGTATAAAAGCTACATGACATTTTGTACAACGACAAACAGTGACGATTCCGTTTTTCGCGAATTTCGAAAATTTGGGTGTCTCATTTTAATAATGCATGCGTTTTGATGGCTTCACCACACCACCGGTGGGTACCGAATACTTGTAGCTACGGTTACACCTGTTGAAAATACCCGTGTTTTTCCAGACCCGTGTCAAACCCGTGTGTACGAAAAGCCCGGCGAGAGGTCACACTACTACACTGTAGTTAAGTAGCCCGGCGACAGGTGCGCTGCATGCACTGACTCTTCGGTCATTTCTGTATTGGCACACATTGTTGGAGGCGCGAAAACGACGTCACCTAATGGCTGCGCCATCTGTAGCCGTGGTAAGAACTAACGAAAACACGGGGATTTCGAAAAGCACGGCGAGCTTGCTAATAAAAGTAAGGTTTGGTACAGAAAAAGCAAGAATTAGCCAACAGCTCGATGTTAAAACGACAATGATGGACCGTGACTTGGTAGTTACCAAGAACATTAGATTTTATCACCATCACAATAGGCAAACCCTCTGTTATGTGCTGCATTGTAATGTTTCTGCATGTTCGAGATACTTGGCCGGGGTTGACCCACTCACTGTCCGACTCTTTGAATTCTTCACTTCGTATTTTGCTTAAAGATACATGTATATACTTCAACGATATAAAAAAAAATAGCCGACGCCGACAGTCAGAAAGCTGTCATTCGCAACATTCGGTTCAACCCAAAAATGCAACAAGGCAGATGTAACGCTTTCTCGGGAAATACATGTAATCGGATTGTTTTTTTGTGCTGCTCGAGACAGAGTATACGACCGATATCTCTGTTTTCGGCGTATTAATCAGTCACAGCCGATGGCCACGGTCTGTTTTTTTTCGAAGGATTATTAATGGTAGCCTACATGTACGTCTTGAGTCATCTGGCGTTGCTGTCGATGATAGGAAATGGGCCATCCACCATGTGCTCACTTCGAGTTGGCTAATGGTTCGGACTGTCAGAATTTCTTACAGATGTATAAAAATAGAAAATATAAGTCACAACAGCACGAAAACAGGTATTGCCAAGTAAGTGAGGTAAGTGAGGCTTCGACTTATAAGGAGTGGCATGCTGACAGTTAGGGGAAATTCGTCCTCAGCTTCAGTTTTTCCCGTTTCTCACTCAATCCGTGACATTTTTATTGCCATATCCAAGCAAGACCGAAGGAAACTCAGATTTCGACCATCGGGTTCGGTCTCGATCGCTCGGGTCTTTCGGACTGGTTCCGGTTCCCTTCGGCCTCGCTCGGAAGTGGCCTTTCGGACATGTTCGTCGGCCGAGCGCAATGGATTTGGGCATGGAGTTTTCCGCAGCATAATCCTCAGTGTCGAGTTTGCAATATGGGAGTAACTGTGAGAGATGGACGAATAGAAGGAACCACGTTTGCAGTAGGATTTGAGTTTTCAGGAGACCGACGAGGTTTGTGGTTATTTACGGCCACGCACTTTATACACCAATAAAAAAAGAATGATAGCAATACGGTAAAGCAATCACCATGCCTCAGTACAGAAACGGAACAAAAACGCCGCAATCAGCTCATAATGGCACACGCCTTTAATCTCATTCTTATGAAACGTGATTTGCTGGCAAATCATTCACCCACCATTTCCTTACGCTGTGATTGAAGTTGAATGCTGCTATCGACGATACCAGCTTCTAGTGCTTTGACGCTGTTTCTTCATTACGTCCGTGTTTTGCACGTCTCGAAAATGTTCGACGGATAATCATAGGATAAATATTGAGTCAGTGGATGTGTGTAGGATACATTATTTATTAGTAAGTCGAGATCAGGAGACGTTGAAAAGGGCGCAGAAAGGAAGAAGAATTTTTTTTTCCAAACCTGTCATTCCTGGCATAGCCAACCATGACTGTGAGTTTCACAAGTTACATAGCCTATGTGATATAGGGATTGTATCAAATGAAAGAAAAACACTTTCCCGCCACGAAATAAGCAGTATGTCTCTCCTCCTCCTTCGTGATATTAGCGAGGTTAAGACAATGAACGATACGTAAACGAGACGACAGTGACGTCAAATGGCGTTCGAATTCAGCCCAGGAAAGAGTGTGACGTCACTACCGTATCGTTTACGTTTATCATTCAATAGGGAGTCTAAGAAATCAAACGGGGAACGTTAACTTTACGACAACGTTATTTTTCATACTGCGAATTCGCCAGATTATATATTGCATTTTCGGTACAAAATGTAATGTTGTCGTAAAGTTAACGTTTATCGTTTGATTTCGTAAACTCCCTATTTTCTTAAAATCACCATCTTTCAACGACCTCGTACAATGCTCGTACAATACGTATATCCCGCGGTGTTTCAGTTTTAGGATTGGCCGAACGCAACGTCATAACGTCAGTCTCGAGTCTGTTTCAGATTGCCGGTAGACGCTTTATCGTTTTTTGGAATGTCTTATTTGAAAATCTCATCCATGTCTGTAGGGTCGGCCGTCATTTGAAAATCAACCCGACAATAAGGAGGAAATGAAATCATCTAATATCTATAATATTCATGTTTAGTGTTCTGCCTTCATTACTCGTGGTAAAGAGATGACCAGGGCGGATATTGGTAATCGTAAACTATAACGTTGTTGTCAATATCTTTAGTCGAGATGCCAGACAGGCTGGAGTCATTGTCCTTCCCCTCGTTATTGGCTTGTCACGTTAACCGCGACTCACGTTCGGGTTCATTATGGCTCAGGAACATCCGATTACTTCAGCTATCCAATGGTAAAAGACAGTATCGCCACTAATGGTCGGGGAACTTGGTTGATTGAAGTAATATCTGGACACAATAGTGAGGTTTCACAAATCTGACGAAACAAGCTAGAAGTACGAAATACGAAATTCAGCCGATCGATTCAAACTACAATAGCCCCTGTTACACTACATAAAAAACCCGTGTCGAACCCGGGTTTTTTCTGTCCACACCTGTTAAAAACGCGGGGTAATAATCCCCTCCGAGCTCGAACGGTTTTTGGAGGGCTTAATTTAGGCCCCCGTCACAAAATTTGATTAGTGTTGACGGGCACCGGGTCTCAGGAGGGATTTTTCAGAGCCGGGCTAGACCCGGGTGTCAAAAAACCCGGGCTGATTTGTATGTAGTGTAACCAGCGGCTAATGTACATGTATAAACGTGTTTTCTTTCAGCTGCATTTCAGCCGATCACGTAATAGTGTTTGACAGGTGGCATCGATCTCTGTTGAATATACTAATAGTCCTGGCGGCGAAATCGGGAACTAATCCACCTTTTATCTTGGACTAGACTAGTTCTCGTCTCTGCCGCCGCCACACCCGTGGCGCTCCGCTGGCGGCGGAGATGAAACAATCTGTCATTGAAGTGCAGATATTTTCCAGATTAATGAAGTCAAGACCATATTATGAGCTTCAGAAAAGCAACAACTTCATTCACGAACATCAGACTAGTTATTAGAAGTTCGAGCAGCTAAATTACTGTTCGGGATTGCTGCAATATATATATTTATTTATTTCGTACATTGACGTACAAATACAGAGTGCAAGGTGCTATGTGTAATGTTGATATTCAGTGCATATTATCTGTCAGTGTTTAACCAGCAGTTAGTTAGCAATGTGTCTTAAGAAAATCAGACTCCGTGTACTGTTTATCCAAACTTCTGCATCCGAGGTATAAAGGTGACTTCGAAGACTACTAATTATATTCAAGAACAACAGGCTATTTATCAGGATCTATGCAACCAAGCGTACCAAAAATGATCGCAACGTGACTCATTAAAGAACATCACACAGTTCATCTAGGCTTCAGCAGCAAAGCGGATCTAAAGGTGAAAGTAAATTGGCTTCAGGAATGCCAAATGAATTCAAAAGAAGATTTGGAGCAGCTCGGGGGTACATCAAAATATTGAATACCCTGGCATGTCTATTGACATAGTGTCCTTTGAATACGTAACGACATTGTTTCAACGTATTGTGGTGCATCCTCCTGTGAGGCTTGAACGTTACTGCTAACTATCGATCGAGGTGATTAAATTAATGATTAATGTTGCTTAATTTTCCAATAATCTATTGAATTCGAATCAGAACGAAGCTTCGTCGTCGAATTGTGTTTCTAATTCCTTTAGATTAATTGGTGAAAATGATACCAATTTAATGAGAATGTCTTGCTTCAGAACCTGTGGTCATATACTAGGATCTTTCCCAATCCCTGCAATCTGTTCGACACTGTTGACAATTTCCAGAGATACAGAATACTTGTACTCATCAGTGCAGTACATGTATCTGTACATGTAAGTAGTAGTGAGTTTTCACAATCGCTTGGTTAGGCCTACGATAACAACCGATGACTCATTGTTCAACAAGTACAGGCATTGACTGATGTTTATCTACATGTACACTTGATATCTTGAAAATTTTTTAAAAAACAGTTTAGGCGAATCATGCAAAATTTCATAATTTTATGATTTGAGATCAGCTCTATCTACTGACATCGGAATTTTGTAAAAATCACGAAAATGTCAAATTATCAAAAATTTGATAATCTCAAATACATGTATCTCAGCAACCACTCGACAGATTTTGATGAAACTACATGTACATGTACATGTACGACCAAAATCCTCAGCAGCTTCCATTCATCAGAACTACTATAAAAATGAAAATATAATTACAAAATAAAAGATTTGATTTTCAAGTTATTTTTCTGATGAGCTATTACATAATTTTGATATTTCGAAATTTCCAAAATTTTGATGCAGAAATATGACCAACAAGTTTTCCTTTCATATGCAACAAATCGTGCCAAAATTAGTTCGGTAGTATTTGAAATATTCAAGATATCAAGTGTAGATAAACATCAGTCAATGCCTGTAGTACATGTACCGGTAACTGTCCTCGCTAAACGTTGTTGTAGACTAACCGGGCCTTTGCGAAAAGTCACTTAATATCAACCAGTGCTAAATATCAACCACGCAAAAGAAATATACCTGACAACATCCTGACGGTACCCATGCACTTTAGCAACACCATAAAAGAAGAGAGGGTAACGTAAACCCGTACGAACATGACGAATGGGAATACCCACGCGGGAGGGCTACTAAGGTGACAGAGTGAAAAAATAGGTCGTCAAACCGCTTGACGATTCTCTACGACAATTCCTATAAGGATCTTATTCTTGTTTCTCAAGAGAAAGAAAGAAAAGAAGGGGAATGTAATTAGTTTGCAAATGATCTTTTATGGCGAACTTTGAACGGAAATGGAGCTCATCAGTGAAGGAAATTAGAAAAAAAGATCCGTGAAGTAATTGTGTGTTAAGGAAAGCCAGAGAAGATCTCGTTGGGTGACAGGAGTTGAAAGCCGATACGAACGCGATTTAAATCAGAGGTGGCCTATTGGCGGTTTGGAAAAAGGATCAAATGTTGTCAGTCAAAACGTAATTTGGAAGGAATGGTGTATTAAATGTCTAACTACACATTGCTTCGTCTTGGAGATCTTGTTTGGAAAGATAGCGACAAGCATGGGCTACAAGCATGGACTGCCCTGGTTTTCCCTGACTTTGCCGACGGGAGCCGATCTTAAGATGGCGGCTCTGGTGGCCATATTGAAATTGGAATACATCCACGCACATTCACAGATGCGATACATTATACATGTAGCATAAGGAATATACTGGGTCCTCTTCCGATTACCGGTCAATCGGCAATTTTCTACAGCTGCAATACATTTTGGGGCCCGCTGGGGTGCTTTTCTAATGCCTCATTCGCTGCGGTTTACAATCAAACACGCCTCGCTTGCTGACCTTTTCCACTCAACCTAATCGGAGCCTCACCTGAAAAAGCACTAACGCATACGAACAACCGGTGACCGGTGATCGGAAGAGGACCCAGTATTTTGTTTGATTCCTTCATGATTACCGGTACAGGTGTCTCAGAAATTATTGGCAAAGCCTGCGTTGGGCGGATTCGAAATATGATTGGTTTCATTTTCCGTCCGAACCATCCGGCTAAATCACAGTGAAAGGGTAAGAATCTGCGGTCGACCAGCAAGTTGAATCAAACGATGTCTTCGTGGAGATTCCCGGCCAGTTTCCGAAATCTACGGACAAAGCTTTTCCCCAGGGTCTTGACTGGACCGTTGGATTTACATACGGAATAGGTACTTCTATAATGATGTTAGGACTGGCATAATGAATGAGTTAGACAGGAAAGATGAAGGCAAGGAAGTAACAACGACACAGTCATGTTATTATAATGATCATATATCGATAAACAGGATTTCAAAATAGAACGAATTTTACCATGCACTCTATGCCCCTAGCATATTCCCTTTTGTTGACTCGAAAATATCACAAGAAAAACTGGATGTTTACGTTTCACAAAATGTCACAAATGACATTGTCAAATGCATTATTCAACTTCTGTAGGCGGAGACACGCTGAACAGGCACTGAAGAGGAAAATGGCAAGCTCCCCTGGGTATACATCACGTCGCGCATCAATTATTCACGGGTTAGCCAAATCAGTGATCCAGTACTCTCATAAACCGGAAAACTCTGGCGCGAACCTGGAGGAACGTGAGTTTGCTACGACTTAGAAATGAAACGTGCAGAGGATGATACCATAAACCTTCTTAGGGTCTATATTGTAATCAAGCCGTCCATTTTGCAAAATGACCTCCAGACAACAAGACCCTTCATAGAATTTATTCCCAGTCGATTTGAAATATAAGTACTTGGTAAACTCGCACGAAAAACAAACTACCTATAATGTACTTCAACCCCCCCCCCCCCGCAAAATTACTAAAAACATATTTTCAAACCAGTCTGCTGTACCTTGTGTCAGGTTAACATTGTTAGAACATCGAAGCATACATGTATATTGAATTATTGTTAGATGCGCCTTCCATTTTTGTCATCGCCTTGAGCAAATGGGTGTGTCTCCTTACGAAGATTAAACTGCTATGCAATATGGATGTAGAGCTGCCTGGCGAGTCGTGAACAGTGCACGTAGTTCAAGCCACAAAATGCTATACGCGGAATTAATACTGTTGTGCAAAGGCATTAATCAATCTATATGTAATATGAAGGTCAGTACAGAACTCAGCATTAGACTATAATTTACTCATACATGTATATTTAGGATTGTGATTCATTTGTTTGAGTCCATCAGGCATGTCAGGTGCAGATGAAAATATCCGATTCAGAGTACTAGGTATTTTTCATACATTTATCTTTAAATTGCATATACTTTGATGAAATCGATGGGGGATCGGTTCAGCAGAAAATGAAAAAAATATTGAAAAATAATGTAGCGTGAAATTGGCTCCAGAAGGGTTAAAAAGAGTAAAATAAAGAAGTAGAATGAAATTGACACCATTCTTGCCTTGACTTATAAAATGTCAGCAATATCTCAGAAACAAGAGACTCAGTTTGTCATGTAGAGATCTGATCAGGGAAAACTGAATAAACATTGATTCTACATGTCAGATCAAGTCAAAATTTCACCTCTGTAGGATTTCATTCTTTAGTGGGAAGAGTGACCCGTTACTTAACTCTTTTAGAGTTAGTTTCACTCTTTTTCTAGATAAGAGGAAAACAAACTAAAAGATGGTAGGCATATTGTTATCCATCGGTTTCTTCTCTTTGCCAACGTACAATGCATTCCTTAAAGGGAACTGGTCGTGCCAGTCAAGGTGTCTGAGTAGAGCATCGAACGCCGCCATTTTGAATCAATTATTTTCCTCACATCGGGAATTTATTGCCTACTAAGAGCACATTTCCACAACTGCTGTGGCTTTCCTGCCTTCGAATAGCATTTAGAACATGGTCAACTGCAAATCTAGGCTTCTCTAGGGATGCATTATACATGTATCCGCTAAAATACGAAATTTGTATATTTTGAAATTGTGAATTTCATGGGTCACGAAATTATTCTTCATTTTTGTGTTATAAGTGTCATTTTTGACTGCCGCGACTTATTCCCTTTAAGAAAATGTAACGAGTTCTATTACCATGGCAAGTAGCTAGACGAAGAAGAAACGGATCGTAAATAACAAGGGAAAACAATACTGCTTAATTGATACTGAGAATCGATGTCTCCCAGGATTAAAAACCTCTATCGCGCTGAGCTCCTTGACAAGTAATTTAAGTGTCAGGGGATCCATGGTACAACCGATTTATCGCTAAAACGTGATGAAAATAAGAAACATTAATCTAGTGTTTGTAGTTTATCTTTACCCGTGGCTTAAGACGCGTTTTAGCAACTTGCAGAGGTAAGTACTATCATCATGTTTCGTCTAGACCGAGTGTAAGCTGAAATCTAAAGTGCAATGGCTAATAATCGTGATTGATGGTATCGTAGAATTCATTCGGTCGATAGGGACCTCACACCGACATACTGCAAAAAATAACATATAAATAAGGTACAAATAAACAGTTTGAACGAGGTAAGCAAATGTGCAAGGGCCAAGCCCGATGTAAACGCAAGGTTTCCACGAGTATTTCTTTGCTTTCGATGACGGCAGGGGTGGTACAACTAATATATTTTGGAAGAAAGAACGCGGCGAGACTCACAACTTTGACCCGAAATGAACGATTTTGCATTCAGACAACACCAGCACCTCCCATTTGGGATAAAAAGAACTTTCCGCGTTGAGGAAAAAAATTCATAGTCAACACTGTCGAACGCTGTTAATAAATCTAAGCGAAATTTTTAATCGTCTTTTCTTATCAAAACTCCCGCTTCTGATTGTTCAAATATGGTCGTTTCTGTGACCAGGGCAGAAAATGTTGTAATCTGTGCGAAATGATTAAAGAGTCTGACAACAACCAAGAGCTAGCCCCATTGTATGCAGAGAGGATCAAATAAAAATGAAGCTGTTTTTGTGTTTCAAAGAATGGTGGTGCTTAGATACATATTTTTTAAAGTCAAACCATTCTAACTGCAGCTATTCTGCAAGACGTGGGCTAAAGGCCATTTCCAAGATGGCTGTCTGGCGGCCATATTTGAAGTCTGATCGAGCCGATATTCGCTGAACACAAAGAGGTTACATAGATATATCATGGTGCTGAAATTGGTGAAGAAGTGATACAACGAACGAAAATACTACATGTAATGTGAAAGCAATGGTATCAAAAAGACAAAAACTGGCTATATTTTGCCGATGTATAGCAGCTGAAAACAATTACGAATTGACGTGACCTATCAGCCACTATATCTGATTTGTTTTCACCTGCCACGAATGATTGGAGCCGGTCATTCTTGCCACCGACCGTCGAACACATGGGGTTGATTTTAACCATCTTGTTACAAGGCCGCTGTCAGGGCCCATCTGACTCACGGTACCTGATTGGCATGTTTCTCTGTTTTACTCATCGACGACGTGGTCAAGTTACCATTGAAAACAACTCAACATCTGTCGATTTTACCGATGAATTTAAACTTTGGGTGAACCTAAGATAAATGTGTTCAGCGATATCCGTCAGGAGTGGAACTCCTGGTATAGGATTCCACTGGCACATTCCCCATGAATGAACAAATGGATTTGAGGATATCGATCTTTAACAAGAAATGAAAAAAAATCAGAGAATGGATGTGAAAATTGCAATGATGTAGCAACCCGGCAAAGAAGATAAAATATTCAAATCCATTATAAACGCAAGAATACAGAGAGTCCTAGCCTATAGCGCTGTTTGTACATGTAGTTTGTCACTTTCTGCTTCTAATACTAACAGGGTTTAGTGTCCATGCATTTAGGGAGGTTCTGATAACGTTCCGAGTCTTGACTCCGACTCCACAGGATTCCTACAACGGGGTTTTCCAAAGCAATGGTGATCTCTCATTCAGGAGAACGAATAGAAGTCCGCCTGGGTGGTAAATTTATCTCCGACTTGAAAAATCCGAATTTTCGCACCTCGGAGTCGGAGCAGATCTTAAAGATACTTGTTTACATCCATTGTTTGTCAACATACATGTAGATGTTTACATTATGTTATTTTTGACTTTTGGAACATGCCAACCCATCAAATTGAATACTTTCGGTATCAAAAGAATTTCTAGAGGGGCATATCACCAACAAATTACTCATAAGACAAAGAAAGATTGGACATAAACAAACAAAATGTATAAAATAAACAATGAACTTCGTGGCCCGCGAAAATGCCTGTGATATATTATCTTTAACCTGACTGTGAGGGGAGAACGAGAGGGAAGTCTAAAGTGTTCATACAGATCCACTGCTAACCATACAAATTGGCCGTGATTTTTTTTATGTCTGAGAATTCTCTTTCTTCAAAGTCTTCACAATCAAGGAATTTAATGGCACCACCTCCACGTTCTTCTCTCTGGTACATTCTAATGAATACCAATGCAGAGGGATCGGTTCTATTAGAAAAAAAACTGCCGTTGTAGCCACTCAACAACACCATGTTGACAAGGAGCCAAGTCCACTCCAAAGGGGTTTAAAATAGGATTATCCACGGTGAAGCAGACCACGCGAGAATATGCGTGTGTTTGAACTTATAGTACACACATGCCACCTCATGACGATTCAAGGTATGATTGGTCGAGCTTGGTGAACCGCATCTCTCGAACAATGAGCCTCTACAGGTGTCACCTATAGGTGTCACCTCTGCTCTATAAGTCATCATGTGACCAAATGGAGAACTCCATTATCTAGTTTCATGTAGGCCCGAACAGTTCTGGACACATCGATCCTGCGTCAACCACCTGTTCAGCCAATCTTGAGAAGGTTTCTCGCCCACGTCTGTCACCATGGAGGAGATGATGTGTCCCAATCTCCTAGTGGGACTTCTCAATCGCCCAAGCGGAATGCAGATAAAATACCTCCTAATATGATATCCCGTCAGCACGCAAGACCCCGTCTGAAACGGCCATACGTCTGCGTTTGAGCGGAGGTAGAGATGGAAGGTTCCAATGTGATTTTGGACATTGTATACGAGTCAATCAAACGATATGCATCCCATTTTTGTAACATCTGGAATGCCATTTAAGCAATCTGCTTCGGTATCCAGAAGTTCCGCCATTCAGTGGAACGTATCGCTAAATAGTCTGTTTTTACCAGATAAAAACCTGGTCAGATTGGTCTTAAATCTAAATGGGATTCCTTCAAACTTTGAGACGTGATAACTGATAGTACTTCATACCTGATTTTCCCAGGTACTCCAGCAGATCTGAACGTGCCAAGAATAATCATGGAGGAAGAAGAGGCTTTTTCACACAGACAGTGGATTATTCATTCTCGAAAACCCAAACCTCAGAAATGTGATCGCCATATTTATAGTAGCCTGGAATGATGCTAGCCATTTATCTGTGTACCAGTATCAACAAAACCAATCGAGAGAGTAAGTGAAGAGTGTACAAGGATAAATCTTTTAGACGTAGACAAATACACTTTGTTTTCTTCCGATTGAAAAGCCTGTTTTGTATACCTCTGAGTATAGGGTACAATACGGTTGGTAAAGCAGTCGATTGATATTGATACACTTTTGTATTCCTCTGTGGTACAATAGGATTTGGTAAAGAAGGGGATTAATACAGACACACTTTTATATAAGTACCTATGACTGATACAAACACACTTTTGTATACCATGATACATGTACCTCTGATTGCAGGGCACACACTCTCAGCGAAAAACGTTCTTTAGGGGTTCTTTGTGCCTCACCAGAGGAACCCCAAGGTTCTATATAGAACCTTCTGTAAAGACCCCGAGAGGGTTTCATATAGAACCTTTCTCTCGCCAAAGAACCCATAAAGGTTCCAGACAGAACCTTTCCCTCAGAAAAGGGTTCTATCTGGAACCTCTAAGGGTTCTTAAACAACCCGAGGGTTCTTAAACCAGAGGGTTCTCCTGGTGTGGCACCAAAGAATCTTTTTGGCTAAGAGTGCAGTACAGGATTATCGAAGCCGATACAGATACACTTCTGTGCACTTCTGAGTACAAGAGTGGTACAACAGGATTGGTAAAGCAAGAGTTCGGTACGGTTATCAGTCAGGTTAAAACCATTCTTCTGCCTTTCTTGTTTGGCTCACCATTCCTGTTAACACAACTTCTACTCGACTTTGCCGCTCCTCTTATAGCCAACAAGTGGGCATAACTTGACTCGGCGGCAGCGGCTATGTATCAAGGTGTAGTGTGGAGAAAAAAAATTGATATTTCGTCTATTTGTTTCTATAATGGCGAGGCTTCGCTGATGGATGCCTTCAGCTCCTACTGCGATTCCCAGGGATGGACAGATCTAACAAGTTTGCCTTCATTTATCCCACTTAATACTCAAGAAAGACTGTGATGTTTTAAGAAGTGGAAACAACCTGTTTGATCATGGTCAGGTTACTTTGTATGCGCTGTCTGATGAAGGCTGACATAAATTCAAAGATGGGGCATTTTGTGGTCGCGTAAAAAATTCTGGTATCGTCATAACACGTTTCGGGAAATACTCCCAGTGATAACCGAAAACTTGCGGCGTCAAGTCGTCGACGGAATTTAGACGTCATCGCCAAAGCTAACCAGCAGGTGAGCGTGAGGTAGAATCATCATTACTCAGAAGCAGTAAATTTGGCTTTAAAAAAGCCTGAGAGCGATGTGTGAGCGATACGAAAGAAGTATATGATGCCTTAATCTAACCTTTGGATGTCCGACTACAGTTTGTGTGTACATACGGTCTGAAAACATGTTAAAAACAATCACGGATTTTTATTCGACCATTTGGGGGGGGGACCGGATCCGTTTGCCAGTGAATCACGCTTTCGGGTGTGATTTCATGAAGGCACCTGCATAAAACATCTTAAGTGTAAAATTTCCCTTATCTTTTGTTTGGAACAATAGTTTCACACTTTGACTTAAGTATGTTTATGAATACGGGTCCAGGTGTATAAGAAAGAAGTTGTAATTTAGGGGGTGGGGGTCCGACAGTTTGTATCTAGTGATAAAAACGGCAAAGCAATAACACATTTTTCATAGACGAGCGTTATGACCCATACCCAATCCGTAGCGTATAATAGTATCGTATCCTCTCAGATTTAGTGCGATTTAACATGATTTATAATATCACACGATATCCCACGGCTTTGTCATTTGTCTTCCTGCGCATAATCACCTTAAATCATTGCAAAGCAGTTTTATTCCGATGTGCTATTCTGCCGTGTGGACTGCATTTTACAGGCTCAGCCTATGTATAATCACTTCACACTGGCATCATAATAGCAAATCCGTTAGACCGGTAATGGATGGCTACGCGACGCCATTTGGGTTGAGTTATAGCCGATTAAGATTGAGATAAAGGTTGACAATCATGTGCCTTTATTAAGCCATTATTATGGTTTCCGATCTCAAGATCGGAAACCATATTGTGTTTGGTCATGGTGTCTGTCTGTCTGTGTGTGTGTCTGTGTGTGTCTGTGTGTCTGTCTGTCTGTCTGTTCAGTCTGTCACACCTGTAACTTTGTTCCTGCAAGAGCTACAGACCTGGAAATGTGACCTACCCCCAGGTTTCATGACCTGAGCTACAAGATAGAATGAAAATTTCCAGTCTCCGATACCTGGTTCATGGTNTGTTCAACAGAAAGTCTAAAGTGTTCAACAGAACTACTATAATTGCTAACCGTACGAATTGGCGGTGATTTTTTTTTATGTCTGAGAATTCTCTTTCTTCAAAGTCTTCACAATCAAGGAATTTAATGGCACCACCTCCACGTTCTTCTCTCTGGTACATTCTAATGAATACCAATACAAGGGATCGGTTCTATTAGAAAAAAAACTGCCGTTGGAGCCACTCAACAACTCACACCATGTTGACAAGGAGCCAAGTCCACTCCAAAGGGGTTTGAAATAGGGTTATCCACGGTGAAGCAGACCACGCGAGGATATTCGTGTGTTTGAACTTATAGTACACACACGCCACCTATTATTCATGACGATTCAAGGTATGATTGGCCGTGCTAGGTGATCCGCATCTCTCGAACAATGAGCCTCTATAGGTGTCACCTCTGCTCTATAGCCGTGGTTACACTCCATGAAATCCCGGGGTTTTTTGTGGTCACACCTATGAATTGCCGTGCTTCAAGAAACCCGTGTGTGAAAAACGCGGGTTTCTGAGACACGGCAATCTTGCCGTGCTTTTCGAAATCCCCGTGTGTTCGTTAGTTCTTCGCATGGCAACAGATGGCACAGCCATTAAATGACGTCGTTTTCGCGCCTCCGACAATTCAGAAATGACCGAAGAGTCAACGTTTGCAGCGCAACTGTCGCCGGGCTACTTAAAGCGAATCGAAAGCGAAAAAATTTGATTTAGAAATAGAATTTGAAAGGGGACGAATTTTCAGGAAAAAATGTAAACAAACTTCTCCAGAATGTCAACAAAGAAATTTTCGTGCATTTTGATTGGCTGAAATTTGTGTTTACAAATACCAGCCAAATGTAAACAAAATCTGCTATCGATTCGCTTTAACTACAGTGTAGTAGTGTGACCTCTCGCCGGGGATTTTCGTACACACGGGTTTGACACGGGTCTGGAAAAACACGGGTATTTTTATGTAGTGTAACCACGGCTTTAAGTCATCATGTGACCAAATGGATAACCCCATTACATCCAGCTTCATGTAGGCCCGAACAGTTCTTTCTGGACACATCGATACTGTGTCAACCACCTGTTCAGCCAATCTTGAGGTTTCTCGCCCACGTCTGTCACCATGGAGGAGATGATGTGTCCCAATCTCCTAGTGGGACTTCTCAATCGCCCAAGCGGAATGCAGATAAAATACCTCCTAATATGATATCCCGTCAGCACGCAAGACCCCGTCTGAAACGGCCAGACGTCTGCGTTTGAGCGGAAGTATAGAGATGGAAGGTTCCAATGTGATTTTGGACGTTGTACGAGTCAATCAAACGATATGCATCCCATTTTTGTAACATCTGGAATGCCATTTAAGCAATCTGCTTCGGTATCCAGAAGTTCCACCATTCAGTGGAACGTATCGCTAAATACTGTTTTTACCAGATAAAAACCTGGTCAGATTGGTCTTAAATCTAAATGGGATTCCTTCAAACTTTGAGACGTGATAACTGATAGTACTTCATACCTGATTTTCCCAGGTACTCCAGCAGATCTGAACGTGCCAAGAATAATCATGGAGGAAGACGAGGCTTTTTCACACAGACAGTGGATTATTCATTCTCGAAAACCAAACCTCAGAAATGTGATCGCCATATTTATAGTAGCCTGGAATGATGCTAGCCATTTATCTGTGTACCAGTATCAACAAAACCCAATCGAGAGAGTAAGTGAAGAGTGTACAAGGATAAATCTTTTAGACGTAGACAAATACACTTTGTTTTCTTCCGATTGAAAAGCCTGTTTTGTATAGGGTACAATACGGTTGGTAAAGCAGTGGATTGATATTGATACACTTTTGTATTCCTCTGTGGTACAATAGGATTTGGTTAAGAAGGGGATTAATACAGGCACACTTTTATATAAGTACCTCTGACTGATACAAACACACTTTTGTATACCATGATACCTCTGATTGCAGGGCACACACTTTCAGCTAAAAACGTTCTTTAGGGGTTCTTTGTGCCTCACCAGAGGAACCCCAAGGTTCTATATAGAACCTTCTGCAAAGAACCCAAGAGGGTTTGATATAGAACCTTTCTATCGCCAAAGAACCCATAAAGGTTCCAGACAGAACCTTTCCCTCAGAAAAGGGTTCTATCTGGAACCTCTAAGGGTTCTTAAACAACCCGAGGTTTCTTAAACCAGAGGGTTCTCCTGGTGTGGCACCAAAGAACCTTTTTGGCTAAGAGTGCAGTACAGGATTATCGAAGCCGATACAGATACACTTCTGTGCACTTCTGAGTACAAGAGTTGTACAACAGGATTGGTAAAGCAAGAGTTCGGTACGGTTATCAGTCAGGTTAAAACCATTCTTCTGCCTTTCTTGTTTGGCTCACCATTCCTGTTAACACAACTTCTACTCGACTTTGCCGCTCCTCTTATAGCCAACAAGTGGGCATAACTTGACTCGGCGGCAGCGGCTATGTATCAAGGTGTAGTGTGGAGAAAAAAATTGATATTTCGTCTATTTGTTTCTATAATGGCGAGACTTCGCTGATGGATGCCTTCAGCTCCTACTGCGATTCCCAGGGATGGACAGATCTAACAAGTTTGCCTTCATTTATCCCACTTAATACTCAAGAAAGACTGTGATGTTCTAAGAAGTGGAAACAACCTGTTTGATCATGGTCAGGTTAGTTTGATGCGCTGTCTAATGAAGGCTGACATAAATTCAAAAGATGGGGCATTTTGTGGTCGCGTAAAAAATTCTGGTATCGTCATAACACGTTTTGGGAAATACTCCCAGTGATAACCACAAAGTTGCGGCGTCAAGTCGTCGACGGAATTTAGACGTCATCGCAAAAGCTAACCAGCAGGTGAGCGTGAGGTAGAATCATCATTACTCAGAAGCAGTAAATTTGGCTTTAAAAAAGCCTGAGAGCGATGTGTGAGCGATACGAAAGAAGTATATGATGCCTTAATCTAACCTTTGGATGTCCGACTACAGTTTGTGTGTACATACGGTCTGAAAACATGTTAAAAACAATCACGGATTTTTATTCGACCATTTGGGGGGGGGACCGGATCCGTTTGCCAGTGAATCACGCTTTCGGGTGTGATTTCATGAAGGCACCTGCATAAAACATCTTAAGTGTAAAATTTCCCTTATCTTTTGTTTGGAACAATAGTTTCACACTTTGACTTAAGTATGTTTATGAATACGGGTCCAGGTGTATAAGAAAGAAGTTGTAATTTAGGGGGTGGGGGTCCGACAGTTTGTATCTAGTGATAAAAACGGCAAAGCAATAACACATTTTTCATAGACGAGCGTTATGACCCATACCCAATCCGTAGCGTATAATAGTATCGTATCCTCTCAGATTTAGTGCGATTTAACATGATTTATAATATCACACGATATCCCACGGCTTTGTCATTTGTCTTCCTGCGCATAATCACCTTAAATCATTGCAAAGCAGTTTTATTCCGATGTGCTATTCTGCCGTGTGGACTGCATTTTACAGGCTCAGCCTATGTATAATCACTTCACACTGGCATCATAATAGCAAATCCGTTAGACCGGTAATGGATGGCTACGCGACGCCATTTGGGTTGAGTTATAGCCGATTAAGATTGAGATAAAGGTTGACAATCATGTGCCTTTATTAAGCCATTATTTGAATATTTTTCATTTCCCCGCGACAAAACCTGGTCAAGGACTACTAAATGTATGACAGGCGCTTAAAGCGAATCGATAGCGGATTTTGTTTACATTTGGCTGGTGTTTGTAAACACAAAATTCAGCCAATCAGAATGCACGAAAATTTCTTTGTTGACATTCTGGAGAAGTTTGTTTACATTTTTTGCTGAAAATTCGTCCCCTTTCAAATTCTATTTCTAAATCAATTTTTTTCGCTTTCGATTCGCTTTAATGTTCAACTAGGGATCGTAACCGATCGAGTGCTGCTGACTGGCTGTCGATGGCAGACGACACAAGCTGTCGGTGGCAGACGACACAAGTTGTTGACAACACCGAAACGGTTCATCCATGCGGAAACGCATCCTCTTGATGATGGTTGACCAGTGGCAACCTTCCATCAATACATGCCGCCTTATTATATAAAACCAATTCGGAAACTCGCAGAGTAATTTGACAGTTGCTGTTTCCCCGTGAGAGCTAAGACAAATTGAACAAATGGGTTGTATATTCACCCCAGCACTGGAAGACGTTCAACCTGAGGCAATAGGGAGGTTTCGAAATCAAACGATAAACGTAAACGTTAACGACAACTTTATTTTTGTACCGAAAATGTAATGCAAAATCTGGTTAATGTGTAGTATGAAAAATAACGTTGTCGTAAATTTTTGGTTTATCGTTTGATTTCGAAACCTCCCCAATACAGGTCTTGAACACGATTCGGTAACACTCACTCACCATAATCAGAAGTAAGTGACTTCGAAAAGAAGCATTTGCTCCTGGCAAATAATTAACTTCAGTGAACCAGCCGCAGTGGTTGATTAACTTTTTGTAATGTGACGACAGCAGACAGAACCCTCCGGCAAATATTGGCAGATTCTTGAGGGTTCCTTCCTGAACGTCTTTCGTTTGTACGTGTTCAACGTACCGCCAAAAATTCCAAACCGATTTTTACCATTTACATGTACATGTACACATGTACATTTCTCCCTCACGATAATGGATAATTCCTGAATTTTGTCTGAGCAGCAATGAAGGATCTCGGGCTACAGTACCTAAAGCCAGCAGCACACCAGGCGATACCGCAGCGGACCGACCGCACAGAAAGTCCGATAGTGCTACCTGCGCCTATCGCCAGTAGTTATAACGCATTTTCCCATTTACAAAACAGTCGATAGGATCCGAAAGCACTATCGCCGAGTATCGGACTTTCTGTGCGGTCGGTCCTGATCACCAACAAGCAAAATCTGCTGTTGACGCAGGTGTGCGCTGGACAGCGATGCGTGGAATCTTCTCTCCAGCGATGCTCGCCCATTGTCAACAAATATCAAAGCCGATATCGCCAGGTTTTGCGATGGCTGGCGGAGGGTCGGTGGCGAGTAGATGCTTGCCTGGTGTGCTACTATTTTTACTGTTGTTGCCGACATGGCATGTGTTTTTGCTATCATTTGGCAGTGGCCGGACACATCTATAGTATTCTCTGAGTACGCGTCCTTGTTTTCGTCATATTAATGCTTGAATGGCGGCTTTCAACATTAGAACGCTGTCTTTAATACATAGGTAACTTAGAAAACGCCGAGAACTAGGCACTAACAGAAATCAGAACTGTTTTTAGAACCGAGATTTTCGACAAAATGAATTTTGTGTTGTTGCAAGATTTCTTTCGGCGCTGAGGGATCTTCACCGACATCGAGCTGCCAAACCTGACGTGGACTCAGACTGTATTAAAGAGCAAGAGTGAACATACATGTAATTTGGCCTCACCGACGCAATTACCTGATCCAGGAAGCCATAGAATAGGGTTTCCCTCGTCGTTTCCCCATTTGATGATAGCCACAGCAATGATTATAAGGGAATGCAGTATCGAGACCGCACAAATGACCGAGGGCACGAAGGGCAGCGTATCACATCTATATACCGGTGTTGGTTTGACGGTCAGGTCGACATATGTTTCTCGGTGTCTGTTTGTGAGCCAGCCTTTTTGCACAGATAATTATGCATCAATTGCTTCGGCTGATGCAGTGGTATCACATATACAAGTACAAGCAAGCATCTAGTCGTGGCATTGTTACTAAAGAAGCTAAGTCAAGTGGGATATCTTGAAGAAGAAAAATTTAGCAACATAGTTCTGTTTATTGACGTTGGACCTGCGAAAGTGCTCATAAAGCTGCGTGTATTTCATTGGCAGCACTCTTCAGGCCAACATTTGAACAACATACATGTAATACAGACTGGCTATCCAATTACCGGTACAGCAACATTTCAAAAACATGTTAGAAAAGTCTTTCCCTTGTAGGCCCTACACATTAGAGAACGTTTGTCCAACAAGGTATTGGTGAGCTGTAAGTCTAAGTCAAGTGTGACACTTATCCTTTGTTCAACACAAAAGATAAGTATAACACTTTGACTAAAGTATGTTTATGAATAGGACCCTGGCCTTCAGGCATTCTTACCACTAAAATCAACGTTCAGTGTTGTCCCCCATTTTTCGCCCTTTTCCTCTCAGGTAATCTATTGACTGTTGATACATATTCAAATCATTTTGGGGTAGCGTGTCCTGAAAAAGATATTTGAATTATTTCACCGGCTTCGAGATTTTGGTCTATTTTCTCATAAATTTTCGAGTTATTTTTGAGGCTTGTTGTTATTTACATGTACTCTCAGTCTGAGTGTTGGGAAAATGTTGCGAATGTACACAGACCTTATTCCGACACAACAGAAAGAAAAACAATGCAGCATTGTTAATTGGGGTGTTAGGTACATGTACATTACAATGCCATTTTGTTCTTTGATGCCAATCATCTCATGTTGCACAGCTGATAAAAGGAATAAAACAAGACCTTTGCAGTCTGACTAATAGCCTCGACTTGGCCAACAAAGCAAATACACCGTCGATTTCGTCTAATAAACAATGGTGATTTCATCAACAACAAGCAACAAGATCCCGTGGGCATACCTAAAGAGAACCATCGATCATGTTCCCAAGTCCGAACGGTTGCTATATACCCACTGCCCGTGGTTAACATCAACCGTGGGGTGATTGTTCTGTGATAATGGTCGTGCACATCTGTGAGATGTACGTGAGTGGAACCTTTATAAGGGCCACCAATTCATACTTCCTCGCCGACAAGTGTGTGGAGATGAAACTGCTTTGTTTGGAACTTGGGAGCAATTGTACTACAATTCCTTCAAGTTTGGAAGAAGTAAGGCGAAAAATACCGAAGTACTTTCCGTTCCGCCAACTGATTGGGGATCACCCCTCACATGCTGAGAACATCAAGGGTTCTGAGCTCTCCCTCCCTGCTCGTCTACGCGGTGCCGAGATGAAGGGAGCGACATTCAATGCAGAAATTCAATGCAGTAGGGATGTTTTTAATGTCCCGGCTTACTGGGGAGGTTTCGAAATCAAACGATAAACCAAAACTTTACGACAACGTTATTTTTCATACTGCACATTAACCAGATTTTGCATTGCATTTTCGGTACAAATGGTGATTTCATCAACAACAAGCAACAAGATCCCGTGGGCATACCTAAAGAGAACCATCGATCATGTTCCCAAGTCCGAACGGTTGCTATACCCACTGGCCGTGGTTAACATCAACCGTGGGGTGATTGTTCTGTGATAATGGTCGTGCACATCTGTGAGATGTACGTGAGTAGAACCATTATAAGGGCCAACAATTCATACTTCCTCGCCGACAAGCGTGTGGAAATGAAAATGCTTTGTTTAGAACTTGGAGGAAGGTTGGAACAAGTAAGGCGAAAACACCGAAGTACTTTCCGTTCCGCAAACTGGTTGGGGACCACCCCTCACATCCTGAGACCATCAGGGGTTCTGAGCGCTCGCTCCCTTCTCACTCCCTTTTCTGTTTGTCGATATTGAACCATGATTTATTGTCGGTGTAAAGTGCCACAATGTTCCCGTTTCTTGTTGTTTCCCCTGATTTTAGAAGGAACACTTTGGAACGATAGTCACACATTTCCTTGTGTTCCCCTTTCTGAAAGGTCACCGCATCTCTAGCTGTCTTCTGTATGGAAACACTAGGAAATGGGGAACATTGAAAACGTTACACCGGCAAAATCTAACCATCTGATGAAGTTGAATCGTGATAGTTTCGATAACAACAACAACTACTACTACTACTACTGTTATTTAATTTTCAGTTATGTTTCAAAATCCTTTTCATGTGGCTAGCTACGTACATCACTTTTTCCATAAAATTTCCTCTCTATATATGAACACGTACCTCCAATTAGCACCAGTTGAACCATGGAAGGCGTTGATAAAACAGCCTTCATCTCCTGAAGCGATTTTATTATTCTCACTTTTCAATGTGATCTTCAGCGTTGTTGAAACAGGAGATTTTGTCCCCAAGGGGAGTTTGAAATTAAACCTGTATGTATGTAATGTACATGATTGTACATGTACACACTGAACTACTGTTGACCCCTCGACATATAGAACTCTGAAGAGGATACTGTGTAAGTCGAGAGGTCGGTTACGTGAGACCTGGATCCTCAGGGGTCGGTGCGCGGTGGTTGTCAGCCACCGACCTGACCGGTGTGGCTGTAGCCTGGCGCCCTTTGACGTCGCGATCGATCTTGCCAAAGACTCTATGATTTAGGCAACCAGTACCCGAATATTCAAAACGGTCTCTAACTCTAACCAGCGGAGTAATAGCGAAGTCGTTTGCATGCATAACAAATTTCTCCCACTGTGGTCCATACCACTATCACTGCCATCGTGGTTTAGAAGTAGAGGGTAGAGGCACCGTGAAGGGAGAATCGATCATTAAAAGGGACCCTTTGATACCAACGACCTGTGCTCAAAGCAGCCAGCAGTAATTGAAGACCTTTGTATCACTCCCAGTGCGTGTGCCCATGGGCCCATCTGTCTGGATTTGATACAGTCTCATCACATCATTTACCACTGAGTTGCTATAAATCAAATGGCTATAGAGCCATTATCGTCACTTAATACCATTAGAGGTACATCCCCCACATCAGTGCTTCACCCTTGGATTTATTTCGTCTAGTAAGGCAACACATTAGCCACTTTCTCTCCTCAGAAACGTTGAGGTTGTGACCTGCAGGAAATCTCTGCAGTGAAGACTATCTGGCTTGTATAAAGACGCATTGAAAATATTGATATATAGTGGGCAGGCAAATCACTGTCCGTTTTGGTGCTAAAGCAAGGCTCGTCCATCTTGTCCAAACATTAGGCCATCGACTGCGTCTCTGGCCTTGTCCCAATCATGTCATCTTTTGCGTTAACTCATAAATTATTAATGAATCTGACCCCTACTTGACCCCGCCTCCGAGCCAATCAGAACTCGTGAAACAAATCGCCGTTCGACACTTTCTCTTCTCTTCTCCCACACGTTTGTAACACGGATTTTGATTGGCACGTCGATTTGCCTTCGCACACCGATGATTGGCTGAGGCTCTGAGCTCCTCAGAAGCGGGAAATGTGATGGATTCAAACCAGGCTAGATGGGCGTCAGGCCAGATAGACTGGTGAGAATCAGATGGGCTCGTCTGGCTGTCACGCCGGCACACACCCCGCAGTGCAAGTGTCCAGACTGAACAGACTGTTGACACCCAATGACAGGCAGCCTGCCACTTTTGCACACTTTTGTTTTGAGGGGTGGACAAGGAGTTTCTTATTCTGGTGAAAGGGTACATAAATATCAAGAATCAAAACATTCTAGCTGCAGTAATTTATGATATACGTATGTGCGAAAAGCCATTTTCGAAGATGGCCGCCTGGTGGCCAGATTTGAGGGCCAATCGGGCTGAATTTGCTGAAGTCATTGTGAACACAAAGATACACAATCACACGTAGATGCCAGGAAACATGCTACCAAATGGCAAAACTTTGAACTTTGACTTCTTTGACCTTGAAAAGTATATGTAGGTCAAATTTTGAAAAAAACGAGATAAACCGGACGGCTGCCTACTGTATCTTCTACGCTGATAATTTTCATTGTGAATAATTTTCGATGGCGCTAAGCCGAACATACACCTCTAACAATACATACATGTACAGGTACAGTGTATATAATTAAAACGAGTTTCTCTTCCAATTATTCCTTCAGCGCGGGAGAAACCCGTTCTATTGCTTTGCACTTGAGTGGCAGTTGTCGAACCCTGAGACGTCCCTAGTCTGATTAATCGTGAACTAATTAATCAAACGGAGAGGAAGGAGAGAGGATAAAAAGTATTTATTGGCAGTGATACCAACATAAATGATGGATTGTTCAACAGTTAGTAGAGATGAAAGCCTGACGAGCTCATAGATTGATAATGAAATTACAAACGCTGAATGTTTATTACAAAATGTATTTGACATATGATTTGTGATAACATGAGGCAATTGGGAGTAGGGCTGTATTCAACATTGGTTTTGTGGTGATGACAGCAGATTTGACATTGGTTTCGTGGTGGCAATAGAAGAGTTGCGTCAAGAACCCCTGATGTTTTCAGGATGATGACAGCCGTACCGAGTAGTATTTTGTGGTGAAGGTTTGTATTTGACATTGGTTTCGTGGTGTTGACAATGGGTTCGTATTTGACATTGGTTTTGTGGTGATGACAGGTTTGTATTTGACATTGGTTTCGTAGTGATGACAGAAGGTCTGTATTTAATATTGGCTTCGTGGTTTACAATGGGTTCGTATTTGACATTGGTTTCGTGGTGATGACAGGTTTGTATTTGACATCGGTTTCATGGTGATGATAGAAGATTTGTATTTTTAACATTGGTTTCGTGGTAATGAAGTTTTGTACTTGACATTGGTTTCGTCGTGATGACAAGTCTGTATTTAATATTGGCTTCGTGGTGTTGACAATGGGGGCGTATTTGACATTGGTTTCGTGGTGATGACAGAAGGTTTGTATTTGACATTGGTTTTGTGGTTTGTATTTGACATTAGTTTTGTGGTGGTGACACTCAGAAGGGCAGTATTTCACATTGATTTCGTGTGGTGACAGCTGAGTTCGTATTGACATTGGTTTCGCGTAATGCCACGATATGATATTTACAGGGTACATGTAATTTGCTCAAAACACTGCACTTCACCGGCAACATTGAAAATCTAGATACGGCACGTCCTCCACTACTTCACAATTCATCGTGATATACGTCATCACACTCACTGACATTTATCAAATATGATCAGTGCAACTCGAGGCACAAAACAAATTATTTCTCTCGATCTAATAGAGGAAAACTCAAATCAGTTTGTGTATCCCTAATTGCGTTCATTTGGTGTGATTAGCGCTATAGATTACGCTTGTCAGTGCACCAGTCATGCCAGCCACTTTTTTCCATCACGTTCTTGTGTGTGCAACGCCGAGGATGCTGTCATCGCCAACAACTCTACGTTAGTAAGCATTTTTTCAGGCAAAACGTGCTGATTTTTTGTTGTCAATCAAATATTAACCGGAGCCGTCAAACCGTCCCTGCTGAAAGCACGTAGCACGCTTCGCTTCTCGTCAACTGTTTTTTTCAGATGATATCTCACTAATGGGAAAAGAAGACTCTTAATTATATATACCATGTTCTGTGTGGAGCCTTCCTCACTGTGCTTGTAAAGGGCGGTTTACACTACGTTGCACCACGTTGCAGGTTGCTGCAACCTGCAACTTGTTGCAGTCCACCTGTGACGTTTACACATAGCAACATCCAGTGTGATAAGTTGCAAAAGTTCGCAACAACTTGCAGGAATTTGGGTGGGAATCCTTTGTTTGGCAGCCATTTTGGCTTTAGTAGACGTCACATGATTTTTTGCTGTATTCTCATTGGCCAGCGACGTGCAACTTGTTGCAACTTCACCAGAAAATAGATCTGGATCCTAAATTTGCAACAAGTTGCAGTAGGTAGTTGCAACAAGTTGCATACCCGTTTACACAGGCAACTTTGATGAAATTTTTGCTTTCCTCAGGTTTATGCAACAAGCTGCATGAAGTTGCATATGAAAAGTTGCATAGCATTCAACGGCAAAGAAGGTAAAAGAAAAATCTAGTGAGCTCTGTAGAATTCATCAAGGAAAAATAACATTACAACAAACGTTTCTCTTTATATATGGATCCATATGATAGCAACTTACACTCATGCGATAGTACACCTGGAAGACCAACATCGCTTTCATGGTGATGATAGAAGATTTGTATTTTTAACATTGGTTTCGTGGTAATGAAGAAGTTTTGTACTTGACATTGGTTTCGACGTGATGACAAGTCTGTATTTAATACATGTATTGGCTTCGTGGTGTTGACAATGGGGGCGTATTTGACATTGGTTTCGTGGTGATGACAGAAGGTTTGTATTTGACATTGGTTTTGTGGTGACGGCAGAAGGTTTGTATTTGACATTAGTTTTGTGGTGGTGACACTCAGAAGGGCAGTATTTCACATTGATTTCGTGTGGTGATAGCTGAGTTCGTATTGACATTGGTTTCGCGTAATGCCACGATATGATATTATTATTATTATTATTATTATTACTAAGTTTATTAACAATATAAGAAAATATACAAGAGGAAGGGCCAACGCCGAGGCATTAGTGGCCCTATTTGGAAGATACAAATGCAAATAAAGAAAAGAAGACGGAGTAGAGTAGTACATACATGTAAGACGAACAAAACATATGGTAGGCCCTATATACAGAGGGTCTCGTGGGAGTAGTATGCATACGTGGTGTAACTGAGTATATGTAACTGAATATGATATTTACATGTACAGGGTACATGTAATTTGCTCAAAACACTGCACTTCACCGGCAACATTGAAAATCTAGATACGGCACGTCCTCCACTACTTCACAATTCATCGTGATATACGTCATCACACTCACTGACATTTATCAAATATGATCAGTGCAACTCGAGGCACAAAACAAATTATTTCTCTCGATCTAATAGAGGAAAACTCAAATCAGTTTGTGTATCCCTAATTGCGTTCATTTGGTGTGATTAGCGCTATAGATTACGCTTGTCAGTGCACCAGTCATGCCAGCCACTTTTTTCCATCGCGTTCTTGTGTGTGCAACGCCGAGGATGCTGTCATCGCCCACAAGTCTACGTTAGTATTTTTTCAGGCAAAATGTGCTGATTTTTTTGCTGTCAATCAAATATTAACCGGAGCCGTCAAACCGTCCCTGCTGAAAGCACGTAGCACGCTTCGCTTCTCGTCAACTGTTTTTTTCAGATGATATCTCACTAATGGGAAAAGAAGACTCTAAATTATATATGCCATGTTCTGTGTGGAGCCTTCCTCACTGTGCTTGTAAAGGGCGGTTTACACTAGTCTGGTTCCCTGACCTGCTGTATGGTGGCGCTGACTGATGGTGCGATACAGAGGTCAGGCAGGCGCCACCGTTAATACTGATCACGTGATCTAAAATTGTCAACATCCTGACAATTTTGCTGTGACTTCACTTAGTAACAGGATGTTTCGCTACATCGAACATGAAGCCGATTGTGCAGCCTTTTGACCCTACAACTTCGGAATTATTTCTCTTGCGATACCTGTACAGGACGATGCAGAGGCAGAGCTGATACTGGTGCACCGAAAACATACAGAACATCCAGCATTTTGACAGTTTTCACACACAATGTACAACTCGTTTACCGAATCCCGATATCCCATATAACGGTCAGTGCATGACTAATGTTCTATTTTTAGCTCAGTATCGACGCGGCGCCTGCCTGACCTCTGTATCGCACCATCAGTCAGCGCCACCATACAGCAGGTCAGGGAACCAGACTAGGTTTACACTAGGTTGCACCACGTTGCAGGTTGCTGCAACCTGCAACTTGTTGCAGTCCACCTGTGACGTTTACCCATAGCAACGTCTAGTGTGGTAAGTTGCAAAAGTTCGCAACAAGTTGCAGGAATTTGAGCGGGAATCCTTTGTTCGGCAGCCATTTTGGCTTTAGTAGACGTCACATGATGTTTTGCTGTATTCTCATTGGCCAGCGACGTGCATCTTGTTGCAACTTCACCAAAAAATAGGATTTGGATCCTAAATTTGCAACAAGTTGCAGTAGGTAGTTGCAACAAGTTGCATACCCGTTTATACATGCAACTTTGATGAAATTTTTGCTTTCCTCAGGTTTATGCAACAAGTTGCATGAAGTTGCATATGAAAAGTTGCATAGCATTCAACGGCAAAGAAGGTAAAAGAAAAATCTAGTGAGCTCTGTAGAATTCATTAAGGAAAAATAACATTACAACAAACGTTTCTCTTTATATATGGATCCATATGATAGCAACTTACACTCATGCGATAGTACACCTGGAAGACCATAGGAAATTTACAAATTCAGGTTCACGTTAGACGCATAATAGCATCGTATACCCGGCGGTATACGAAGGATCATTTGAAATATTCGCAAATCTTACCCAGGATGCTTGCTGGGTCCCTACTAGTTAATTTGTCACGTACGTGTACATGTAAATATCAATACCGTCTACGTGGCAAGAATGCGGGCATAAAAATCGGGAGTCGTGCCGAATATATTCAAGAATAGGGAGGTTTGGAAATCAAACGATAAACGTAAACGTTACGACAACTTTATATTTGTACCGAAAATGCAATCCAAAATCTGGTTAATGTGTAGTATGAAAAATAACGCTGTCGTAAATTTTTGGTTTATCGTTTGATTTCGAAACCTCTCCAATGCCTCCATGCTCCCGTCCCCGTGTGTACAACCCACCGGCAAATACATAATCGTATTTTATATGTTCCTATCTCTGAAGTTACTCCGATTGCAAATCGGCTAATGGTTGAGCCGCATATAGGAAAATCATAACTCCCTGTTATCTCTAGATGAGCACCAAGATCGATTTGGATTGCTCCTCAATCTCTGTAAGGATCTATTTTAGTGGCCACAGCGGCTCGATTGGTCCGACACAAGTGGATGTCAAGCAGATGGTTGTTGGCTCAGAAATGAACTCCGTTGGTTCACAACGTGGCCGTTAATGATATTTTTCGGTTTGTCCTTGGTCGTGAGATTCCTTGGAAATAATTTGGTTCGGGCTGACATGGTCGATGGACATCATCAGTGTGTCACCGTTTCTGTCGTGCAAATATCAAGTATTAGATTTGTGTTGCTTTGATCGAGTTATATTTTATGTACTCAGCTGCAATGGTAGGCCTTAATGAATCCTTGCTGCAAGAAAGGGAGTAAGAAATATAAGTGGAAAATAAGAAGTGGGAAATTTTGGAATTTTGCGCGAATTTTTCAATTTCACAAATTACACGTAGGAGAAATTTTTTCCCATTTTGAGACATATCGCCGAAAAATCAGACAAAATGTCGTCATTTTAAGAAAATTCCTCAAAATGGGAAAAAATTTCTCCCAATTTGAGAAACTGAAAAATTCGCCCAAAATTCCAAAATTTCCCACTTCTTATTTTCCACTTTTATTTCTTGAGAGGTTACGGGTTCGATTCCCGGTGTAACAGGGATCTAAATCACCTTGGAATCAAAGTCCGGTTTTATTAGATATAGCTATAGAGACCATGACCATTCGAATCTAACCATTACTATAGCGGGCTATTGTTTGGCGGACTTGCATTAAAGGACTTTCTCCTCTGGTACACCGCCGAGTGGCACTCCGGATTCTAAACTAGTCTGAAAGGATCAAGAGAGATGCGCTGAATGAGCTGCTCCTTGAGTTCCCGAGGAAGGTTTGTGGTGATACTGGGATCGTAACGTGAAAGCGCTGTGAGACTGTACTACTGTGGAAAGTACCTAATACAAAAGCTTTATATTATTATTATCATATTACAAGTGCATATCTGCTCACAACCGATGCCTTTATCTTAATTTCCCAACCATGGACGCCGTACTATGCAATGAACGAGGCAATAAAAGAATCGCTTTACATCTAGATCAAGTAATAAACGAGCCGACGGAATAGAATGAGGCATTGGTGGAATGGTATCACGAGATGGTAATCAAAGAGATAATCTCTTTCCATGTTGTAGCAACATCAAGAGTAGGCTATCGATGATTTTCGTTGCGACCCATAACTTAATCAGAATTTACGTGTTTGCTAGAAGCAGGATTCTTCACAAGGGTATAAACTATTCCTGCAGGTAAATTATCATATATTACCATTTTAATCGGCGTTCATGCGTATAGATATACAATACAAAGTAATCCACACAAAATGACTTTTTTTTTCAACACCGTTACTTAACATTTTCAAATATACATGTAGAATAATAGAAACGACCAGTTTGGGAATGAAGTTTGGTGTTCTTATTAGAAAGGTGTAACGTTTTTCAGTGTGGGCCGTGCCGTGTGATTATAAGATTGACGGGAAAATGCGTGATCGACTTGACAATTAGTCCGGTTCAAAGTGGGCAATAAATGGCTCCCGTGGGCATTTTGGTATGAAGTTTGCCGACATATCTAAATCTATAGAGAATCTTCTGCCGAACAAGAAAAACTTTGTCGGCAGTCTGGGAAATTGTGTGGACAGCAGTTATTCGCGGTTTCCATGGCAACGGCATGTGAAAATACGTAATTTTGTAAATGTCAATTTGCGCCTTTTAAGAAATGATAAAAACGCGATCAAAGTATCGATTCCTATGTAATGTTGGGTCGGCCATCCGTTTGACACATTTTAAAATCATTTCAAGGTCAAGGTCAAGGTCAAAGGTCAAGGTCAACCCAAAAATGTCTGAAATTTTCTGAAATTTACATGTCGACACCGAAACGTTTGGGCCGCTTGACTTACACACCGGGTCATTTTTATTTTTTAAAATTTGTCATAAATACCTCCAGGATCTGCAGATTCATAATTGGACAACAAT
>NMRB01003195.1:22255-35584 GCA_002633025.1 Notospermus geniculatus
TTCTTGGTATTGATTCCGAAGCTTATTTCAGCGACTTCGGATTCATCTTTCTAGCTGTCCGAAGCTCATTCTACTTTTATTTTTCAAGTACATGTGTTGATTCCGAAGCTCATTTCAGCAACTTCGGATTCTCCTTTCTTGGTATTGATTCCGAAGCTTATTTCAGCGACTTCGGATTCATCTTTCTAGCTGTCTGAAGCTCATTCTACTTTTATTGTTCAAGTACAATGTGTTGATTCCGAAGCTCATTTCAGCAACTTCGGATTCCCCTTTCTTGCTGTCCAAAAACTCATTCTACTTTTATTTTTCAAGTACATGCGTTGATTCCGAAGCTCATTTCAGCAACTTCGGATTCTCCTTTCTTGGTCTCCAAAAATCATTCTACTTTTATTTTTCAAGTATTGATTCCGAAGCTCATTTCAGCGACTTCGGATTCATCTTTCTAGCTGTCCGCTGCCAACAAGATCATCTGCCACATGATAAAAACCCAATCACGCCTGAAGGAGTCGGTGATAACCAATGAAGAATGGTTATGAAATATTCAAAGCATTTTCTGCTGCATCAGGCTGAATGCCGTGCAACATTCCAGAGTCAATAATTTATCTCTTAAATAGGTTTTTGGCCGAAAATGCAGGACATGATGCAATTCATCGTCAGATCTGGTTCTCGATGGTCGGACATTTTTTGCACATTTCTCCATCAAGACAAGAAGAGTATAAGAAGAAAGTTAGAAATTATTCAAAGATTGTCGCTGGTCAGCCTGGATCTCCAGCTATGCCTCTTGATGGAAAAATTCCTATTGGCGATTCTGTCTGATTTATGTGATAGAATGAGGTGCACTGGATAAATTGGATCAACGTTAGCTCATCTTAGCTCAGCATCAGTGAAAAGAGACTTATTTTACCTGAAGTAAAATGACTTTCGAAAAGCAACCGACCAAAAGGAGGTAAACGTCTTAGAGATTCACATGTGAATTCATACACCATACACAGCCAACGAATACCCGTACTAGTAGACACAGTGGTGGCCAAAATTATTCGAACACTTGGCATGTAGGCCCTATGTATTTCAGTTGTTTGT
Source organism: Notospermus geniculatus (assembly GCA_002633025.1). Classification (NCBI taxonomy): domain Eukaryota; kingdom Metazoa; phylum Nemertea; class Pilidiophora; order Heteronemertea; family Lineidae; genus Notospermus; species Notospermus geniculatus. The sequence continues at coordinate 23,336 of NMRB01003195.1, forward strand.
ATCAAAATGGCAATGTACCAATGGAACAATTTTATTTTCCTCACAGCAATGTACATTTTCCAATTATTTGAAGTGAAAAATGGATAGACTTGAGATATACACTGTACCTCGGTACAAAGCACCGCGACTTACTGTCCCATGCCACGGACTAAGCACTATAATGTACATGTACTAGTAGTGCCAATCTCTCAACAGGAAATTTGCTCAAAGGAAATAGTTAATGAGTCAAGACCATTAATTACGAGTTGATTAATGACTGGCTCAAGAGATAATGAGGACACCATATTGCCTTCTTGACAAAGGTCCATATTTCCCAGCAACAAGGTTTTATTTACCTCTAAATCCATATTCCCGTGTCGAAGCTCATCAAACTTTCATCGTATTTCATAGTAAACATTGTTTTATATCGGATACGTGTACGTTCCACTACAACATTTTCCAAATTAAAGAAGGAACAATAGGCCACATTCATCACGTCATGAACAATCTGGTACATGTTGGGTTGATTGGGAAAATGAAAGCTGGGGACAAGTGGCACGCAAAACAGGATTGGATACAGAGAGAGCCATACCGGTAACCATTACACATTTTTGTTTCAATGCCGGTATTGGAATAGCACATGATAAACTCTGTTTTGATTGATTGTGGCTGACTACTGGTACACATTTTTTTGAAAAATATTGTCATCTCAGCAATGTAAAGAGTGAATTTTAAAACAACGCACGAACCAAACGAAGTTAGACACACCAAATCTGTCTCTTCCTTAGAAAAACAAAGAAAAAGTTGCCTCTTTTTACATAGCAAGTTTACTTCTTTTTAGCAATTTTGCCTCTTTTTACATAGCAATTTTGCCTCTTTTTACATAGCAATTTTGCCTCTTTTTACATAGCAATTTTGCCTCTTTTTACATAGCAATTTTGCCTCTTTTCACATAGCAAGTTTGCCTCTTTTCACATAGCAAGTTTGCCCCTTTTTACAAAGTTTGCCTCCATTAATGAAACACGTCTGCCTCTTAGGCCTATTACAAAAACGCCTCCCTCTTCATTAAAAGAGAAACCCAAATGTCTGTCTTTTTATTATAAAACAAAAACAAATAATAGTCTGCCTCTTCATTTAAAGCAAAAATAAAACAATTCATTTTATTACTATTACAAAACAATTCATTCATTGCAACTGCTAAACAAAAACAAAAACAAAACAAAACAACTCATTCATTGCAATTACAAAACAAAAACAAAACAATTCATTCACTGCACTTACAAAACAAAAACAAAACGAGTCTGCCTCTTTGTAACAAAACAAGCCTGCCTCTTCATCACAAAGAGAGAACAAAAAAAATTTGGCACTTCATAACACCGCTGTCATACTGCTCTCTTCATCCACTCCGGATCTGCCCGCATTTCTCATCATACCAACTATTCTTCATCAAAATCGTTTTCATTATCTCCAGACTCCAACCACATATCGCGAAAATGGTCTCGTGAAAACAGCACTCTTATAAACCCGCTCTGGTTGCTCGGACAACCTGCAAACACATGAATATTGCAATGGACTATAGACAATGACTGAATGAAACAACCTCATCTCCCCATCGTCAAATGGACCGTTCCAACAGGGTATAGCAGCAATGGAGGCTGGAGTCCTCACTTGACAGCTCTGGACTGCAGGTACGTGGAGCAAATATTTGGCGTGAAATTATCGCGTCAGGAATTCTGGATTTGACAGATTTATGCGCAAAGCACTGATTTTGTGGAATACATTGTGTGTTTTTGTTTTGATATGGTATGTAACCCATGGATATGCAGCATTGATCCGTTCGGATGACATTACCGTGTGTGTGCTAGCGTGCTACACTGTGTAACATTAGCTACGTTAGCGTTAGCTGAGTCACTACTAGTGTATAATGTTTGGATCTTTTGTGTTGAAGTGGTTGCTACCGTAGTTTGCATCGGTGTCTATATGAAATAGGATCTATAAATGAGTTCATGAAAAATCTCATGATGCAATAGACACAGGTTCGTTTGGTTGCAGATTGTAGCTTCACCTGCAGAAGTAGGCGTAATACATTTGTGACCCTCACTGCAAAACCAATACAAAGTCATTTTCAATTTCAGTAGGCCTAGGCTTATTGTCTGTCTTTTGTAAAATCTGCGTGATTAGGCCTACATTTCTTCCTTTATCTCCTGGAGTTATTTTGGTTCATCCTGGTTCATGTCTTGAGCGACTTAAGGTTTTGCTGTGACAGGTCACATTTGTGACCGTTTCTGAGAAAACCCGGTCAAAGTCGCTGAACACCACATGGTTAATAGCTATGATATTTTCTAGTGATGTCATACATAGACTGAATCATCAGTCTGAAAGTATGCCGCCATGGCACGTGATGATCTGAGATTCCGTTAACCAGGCATCCCCTCTACACCAACAACCTCCCTCCCTACAGACACCAAGCCCACCCCCGCCCCTCTTAGAACAAACCCTGTGGAGAACACTGCTTGGCGTAAACAAATCACCAATTTGGGAAGTGTGAATATCAGTGTCCTTAGAATAGAGGTGTCCTCCTGGAGGAATAAAATTCCATATGGTCCGGGGTGGATTTGAACTCAGGACCTGCCGCTTGGTAAGCTGACGTGATAACCACTAGGCTGGTCCGACCCGGCATTCTTCATGAGATAGAGAGGGCTCTCTGGAGCACAGATTTTCTTTGGACTGTCCAGTTTCCTCCTGTTGTACATTTATTTCCCCAAAATTATCTACAGAGGCAATAATGTTGTATCTGGGCGCTTAACTCAACATTCTAGACACATACTGACCTATAATTGCATGGGGCAATGGAATTTTAGTGAAGAGTGGGCAGCTTTTTGCCGCCGAACTTTGCTCCCAAACCTGGCAGCATATACACATAGGCCTTTGTAGAATCAATGACCAAAGTGAGTGACCCAGATTTTGAAACTAGCACAGCTCCGTGTCAGTTCCATGCTGCTAATTAAAGGAGCACGGTATTGGATCTCAAATGCGTTATTTGACTGCCGACATAAAGGGAGCCACCTAGCGGCAGTAAGACGAACTACAAAAATGCATTACAAAATGTACGCAGTAAATCGGGTCATTCGCCGAAACGTAGTTAGACCCTCGGGTTGGAGAGTGGCGCGGTGGCGCCGGCTGTCGAGAAAAAGTGGCAATACCGTGGTCCTTTAACTGAAAAGCAGAGCAGTTTTAAAGTCCACATATACAAATATCATAGTGCAACTTCAGTTTGACAGAATCAAACAAGTATCACTACAAAATGCCCCAAAAAACACAAAACTTTTCTTTCCAATTGACGTTCTCTCCAAACGCCAGAATGACATTTCAAAGTTCCGCTTTTTATATTTTTTGTAAATGCGAATTGAGTCAGCTATTTATAGCTGAAGCAATTACCATGGGAACTCATGTGTCTTAAAGTAAATCCTACGAACTAATCACATGTGTTCACATGCAGGGAACTGATTCATCGCAATGGTTTCATTTAAGAGTTTATTAACTCACTAAAGTTGCGTGCACACCAGCAACGTTTTTACAACATTAACATCATTTTAACGACACTCCTGAGCAACAGGATCTTTTGACTCTGTTTTTTATAATACACAGGCCAACAAATTTGCAACATTACAAAACTTCAACTAGATGTTTTGGAAAATGCTTTTCCCCCAATAAGGCCTACGCACCCGACAACATTTCTCCAACCTGCTGTTGAAACTGTGAATGTTGTGAAAATGTTGCCAGTGTATACAGACCTAAAATGCCAACAGGGAATGCAGCTACAGTATGTTGCACAATTGACCTCCCTTCCGCGCCGCGCACCATCCGTGGACCACATGCAGCGTCATGCGCGTACCATCCTCGTATCTTCCGCGGACGTCGTGCACCGTCATGGAAGGCACGCATGAAGACGTAACGTAATTCGCCTGTGGCACGCGGACGTCACGCAAAAGAGACGCGTGACACACCCGTACCATATGCAATGAACTGAGGGCGTACCTGCCGTGTGACATATGTACGAAGAAGGTTTGCAGATATAAGTAGGTCAATTGTGCAACGTACTGTAGTCTATTCTATTGAATTTATCAAAATCAAGCAAATATCCTTAAAATGCCCAAAATGTCCACTTGATCATCCTTCCAAACGCCAGAACTAAAAGTATAGTAACTTTGAAACTGAAATGACCTTGACCCGAATTTCAAACATCATCCATCCTGTAAAAACAATGACTGCCAATTTCCTTGATCCTGTCACCAAATAGGCCTACTTCCAGTTCTACTTCTAGCCAATATTCATTAAAGGTTTAAACACTCCAGCTCGGAGTTGGTCATCATTTCCTGCCCAATTTACCATTTCAGCGAGTTCATTCATAATTTCAATTGCAGTCCCAGTCAAATTTCCAGAATCCCAGTCACATTCCTGTAATCCCTGTCACATTTCTTGCAATCCCACTCACACTTTCTTCAATCCCAATCATACTTCGAGCAATCCTAGTCGCATAATTGGCACTTCCACTCCTTGCTTCAGGCTTCATTTCTGGTCACCATGTCCTGCACTCCCAGTCACATTTCGTGCAATCCCAGTCACATTTCAGCATTCCCAGTCACATTTCCTGCAATCCCAGTCACATCCTGCATTCCCAGTCACATTTCCTGCAATCCCAGTCACATTCCTGCAATCCCAGTCACATTCCTGCAATCCCAGTCACATTCCTGCATTCCCAGTCACATTTCCTGCAATCCCAGTCACATTCCTGCATTCCCAGTCACATTTCCTGCAATCCCAGTCATTATATCCTGTACTCTCAGTCACCATATCCAACAATCACACTCATAGCTTCACACAATCCACTCATCACTACTTTATCATTCTGATTCAGTTCCTCATACATCTTTTGATTATATTCAATTACAACTTCCATATTCTCCTAGTCAACTCGCATATTCTGCAGCGAGAAACACTAAAATTCAATAAAACTACTATGACTACAGGAAAAACTTCATCAGTTTACAGCCACAACAACATGTAAACCAATGATCAATGTTCATTATAGTGCTCAACACATTTATATATGACTATAGATAGATGGGTCAATATAAATAAATAAATGTGGTATTGGAACAAAGTTTCTAATTCAGTGTAATATCTTTTGTCAAGGAAAAAATGGTGTAGTTGTGTACCATTTTTGCACCAATTTTGATATCTAATTTGTCGTTCTCATTGGAAACCTCTCATTGACTGTATGATTATAGTGCTTTTCAGTGAGTACAGTACAGAGCACAATTGACCTCCTTTCTCCGCATACATGTATCTTCCATACGTCACGTGGAAAGTACGCTCCAATTCACTAAACATGGTACGGGCACATCACGTGTCTCTTCCACATGACCGCCATGCACAACTCACGAATGACACGGTACAGTACGTTGCACTATACTGACCTCCTTTCTGCACCGCGCACCATCCGCATACCACATGCAGCGTCATGAGCGTACCGTCCTCGTATCTTCCGCAGACGTCGGCGCCGTCATGGAAGGCACGCAATGAAGACGTAACATCATTCGCCCGTGGTGCACGGACGTCATGCAGAAGAGACACTTGACGTGTCCGTACCATACGCAATGAACTGAAGTGTACTTTCTGCGCAACATACGCGGAAGGTACGTGGATAAAGGTAGGTCAATTGGGCAATGTACTGTATGTCTTCACTGCGTGCCTTCCACGGCGCCGCATGACATCCGTGGAAGATATGAGGACGGTACACACATGACGCTGCATGTGTATGTGGATGGAACGCAGAGTGGCACAGTGGGCCGATTTCACAAGGCGCGTTTAAGACATAAGCCTAGTTTATACTTCGACGCACGACCATCGCCGACGACCGACGCACGTTCTTGAGTTCAACGCCGACCCTGTCGTACGATTTGGTCGGCGTCCGATTGCGAGGCTGTTATTACTTGAGTCATTTCATAACGGGTCGCCGTCGCTAAAGTACGCTGGACTATAAATCAATTCCGCGAAGTCGGCGTCCAGATTTGATCGGGCGTCGGACGCCGATGGTCTTGCGTCGAAGTATAAACTAGGCTTTAGATGCATGTAACTTCACTAAATGCACGCACTTCCACCATGCATTTGACGAAGTTTAAACGCCCTTTGTGAAATCGGCCCAGTTTGTGGCACCTCTCAGGCAAGTCAGGCTCACTGTATATTTTTCCATTCTTGATGAAATAACCACAGGCATGAAACTTGATATTTTTAGATAGACAATGCTTTTGCCTTGCCCCTATCAAGGGCACGAGGTGAATACTCTTATTATTTGTCAAAACAATGCAACCACACCTCAAACAACATAGTTCCCAGCGCATATTACAGCGGGCAAAGATCAATATGAGAGAGCGTAGATAACATACTCACACCGCAGACGGGAATTTTCATCATGGTATAAAAATATTGTGGTTACTAATGAAGACTCTTCACTTTGATCAATCATCATTCATAAATATTTCTGTCAAGTCAACACTTTGATAAGTAAAACGTGACTGAGTGTCTCATAAATATACGAACTGCCACAACGCTCTTCCTTGGCTCAAAACTGTAGCTGACAGGTTATTAATTTTCTGGCCTTTCAACTGTATTTTTGTTGTGTTTTTTTGGGGAAAATATTTTCTCAGCATAATTTGAGACTTGGAGAATGTGTTTTCTCAGCATAATTTGAGGACATTTTCTCATGGCAAAGCTTTGAAGCACGTCGGAATTTCAGCGGCAGGTCTCAGACTCCGCTATTTCCAAAGGAAAATAACACACATTTTATGATTTCATTCTTTGATCCATGTTAATCAGGAACAGAACTGAGCATTTTGAGATGCAAAAAATGCTGCAGGAAGATCAACTACCAAGAACAGAAAATGTTTTTTTGGCAAATTTTGGGACATGTCGCCCCTTTACCCCGATAAATGCCGCAGGCATGCTATTGAAAGGCCGGAATTGTTAAAAGTACAAGCTGAGTCAAGAGGACCATTGCCGCCCGGTGACGAGCCTAATACAAATCGGCTGATTGGCCAGAACTGTTGCTGACATATTCTTAATTACAATCAGCTGGTTTTGCAATACAAGTCTGTGACCAACGTCTGGAAGTTAATTGGCCAACCAACATCGAGATATTAATTGGCAGATGCGATCCTGGAATTCTGCGTCGTGCGGTCGGCCTCCAGCAATTCAAACATTCATCGAGACCATAATCTGTCATATTGAGAGAATCTGATCTGAGGGAAGCCTACCTAACTCAGGTAGGCCGACTTATCAATCCCCACGCACGTGCCCTCAGGTGCACTTGCTGAGATTGCGGCTGGTAAACAATATCATCACTGAACATCTCCTTGCCGCAAGTTTACTATCTCATTCCTCTGAGCCAAGTATGATAAGAAGTCCATCCTTTAGGCCACGCTTATTTCATTTGTTGTATTAGGCCTCCCTTATTATATCTTTTGGATTTTTGGGAAAACAAAAAAAAATTTTTTCCCGACTTGCCATTTTTAAGCTGTGTTTTTTTCCCGTCGATGCATATTTTTCAAAAGCTCCTTTTCTGCAAGCGGCAAGAAAAATCGCGAAAGATTGTCGTAGTTTTCCCTGTGTCGTGCTCCATTTTTTAGATCTATACAGTCGTGCACACACGAGTCTGTTCATCCCGCCACTTATGACAATGCTTGACAGGGTGGCGCTGTGGATTGAGATGACGTCACTGAGCAAGACTACTGAACCAGCGGTGATGGTGACGAGTGACGATCTTTTTTTTTTTATTTCCCCCTACCTACCTAAATGGTGACGACAATCCGTAATCCAAAAAAATAAAATAAGCGTGGCCTTACGGACCCGCCAACCCTAAAAAATCAGAAAGTGAAAAAAAATTTCCCGCCCTACCATTTTCAGTAGTCTTTTTTCCCCGCTGGCCCCAGCAAACACGAAAACAATTTTTTTCTGCCCTTGGATCGTAAATTCCAGTTGAAAAATTCTGCAATTCTGCGTGGTCGCTAAAAACCTTCTGGTGTTTTACCACACACGCCCATCCCATCGCTCCCATCATGCCTTGCGCAGGAACGTGAACAGCTAAGATGGCTGACGGGGAAGATTTATACTTTCGAGTGACGGTGAAGCAGGCAGCGAAAGAGCTGACCAGGTGCCTGTTGAGATGCATAATAAAAGAAATAATAAAGAAGACCTTTTTTTCTCCCTACCGTACTTGCATTCTGAGGTAAAAATCCGTAATCCAACAAATAAAATACGTGTGGCCTTACTATTAAACAGACAGGGTGATACAGCAGGTTCAAGACTTTACATTCAACTTTTTGATATGATCAGGTAAATCGTAAACCAACATGTTACAACACTTGCCGGATAAAATATCGTTGTGTCGATTTCAAGAAACCAGACCAGAATCTTTCATGGTGAAATGTACTAAGCAAAGTATCAAGCCACTTGAAGGGAAAATAGCAGGTGAAATCAAAAGAAAAGTGAATTTGTATCTGTCTGTTATTTATATGTTGATTATTACGGAGGTTCAAGATGAGATGTAATACTAGCATAGGTTAGTGAAACATTGCATCTTAGGTTTCCATTAAAGATAGCAGGCCCTACACTCTACCTTTTCTAAGATTGTTAGCGGAGTTGAGATCTATAATGAAGTCTGAATTCCTCTTTGTTCCCACGTAAAGGGCAGTGGTATTTCAACTTTTTGTCAACAGCCAGTGCCACCAGCGGACCACACCAGTGGACCACACCCAACCGTGTAAAAAGGGATTTTGTGAACTGAACCCGGATGGTAAACTCCCAAAAGAACCAGGAAATAATGCATAAATAATGGAAAGATTGTATCCACTCACCCCATTTTACTCAATTAATCATTTAGCCTCAGGGCTGTTAACAGTCCTAGCAGTAAAATTTGTATCGGAAAATGCAATGAGGCACAAGTGTCGCATGTGATTGAAAACATATTTGGGGCAAGTGGGACTTGTGATATACACACAATTATTCCTTGGGCGGTAACAGCCGGGATACAGTACTGCAGCATATGTATACCATTAAACGGCAGTTACTGCAGCATATGTACCATAAACGGCAGGTGTGTGACACGGCTCTGTAAACTCCGATGATCATTTTTGGTGAGTACTTTTTTGGTTTCCTCTGGTTTCCTTCTGCACTGCAGTTGGTAACCAGGATTTATAAGCTGTACTACCACGAGAAGGGAGAGAAATCTGAGGTTAGACAGGAGGCCTATCCACTCCATTCACGCCCACTGAGGAATCAGGGGCGGATCCACGATTTCAGAAAAGAGGGGGCGCACTGTGCTAGAAACATTGAAATCTGCGGTGAATTTCAAAGATTCGCTCCAAATGTTTCAGAATTTCACGGTCAATTTTACAGACTTGTTGGCTGAAAGGGGGGGAATCCGCCGGGTGCGCCCCCTTGGATCCGCGCCTGGGAATGGTGGACACTGGATCACTGAGTATCAGAAGACATACATGTACATGTACAGTGCCTGACACCTTGCAGGGGCGGATCGCAGATTTGGGAAAGAGGGGGCGCCCTGCACTAGGAACATTGAAATTTGCAACAAATTCCAGAATTTCACAGTCGATTTTACCGATTCGCTGGCCAAAAGGGGAGGCGTGCACCCGGGCGCCCCCCACTGGATCCGCCGGCACCTGCCCTGAACTTCCTTTGTAAAGTCTACTCCGCCAGTAGTATTCGGGGAAGACCCCCCCTCCCCCAAGGTCTGTTTGTCAGATGGGTAAGACTTTTCATGTGAGCCCAAAAGTTGGGCCAGGAATATGATTTCACATGATCTTGGATATGGATTGTGTTGTGTTCACATCATACACACCAAACCTTTCCAATATCAGCACTGCCTTTATACAAATATCAAGCATAAACTGACAGTGGAGCAATGTACATGTATTTAGATATTCACATTATCAATACATCACAGCCATTGATATACTAGTAGCCTACCCTGCACTTCAAAGGAATTCCACTTCAAACTCAGTCCTAATTGACTCACAAATCTCAGGCATACAGCAAGGACATGACTACCTTATCCAGAGCTCAAACGAGGTGAATATCAAATATCTACTTTATACACTGAATAGTTATCTTAGGACGGACAGACTGACCCTAATTATTTTAAACTCTTCAAGGTCAAAAATCTTTTTATCATAGTCATGTTGCACTATCGCGCAGTTTGGATTGCAAGGATTGGCCAGACGCTACAGGCTCACCCCTTCGGTAAGTCACACTCCGCGTCTAGCTCTTTTCAGAGATTAGCAGTCGTGAAGACCTCGTGGTGGCAGCACGGGCACGGGCACTTCTCATTTCGCTTAGTTTCGCGGAATTTCCGCGGGAATTATGAGTGAGAAAGCGTGGTGATTGGCTAGAGCCCAGTGGAGTGCCATCTAGTGGTGTTCACGGCTTTTGGGCCCCAAAAGTGCCAGTATGTAGAAGACCGGGACGTCGGATACACACTGGGGCCGAGTGTAGGATGTTCGTTGATTTTTACCGACATTCAGCAGAAGGTGCATGAACGATTCAATCTGAAGTACTATAGAGACTGTATTACAGTGGAAAGCGCAACATAAAAGCTTTGTATGACTAATTTCCTCGACTAAATACTGCACTTATCTTCAAAAACAACATTCTTATCTTGTCCAAGTACAATGCATTGAAAATCAAAGGATTTCTCTATCGCTTGTTCTCTTGTTGACATTTTCTACGTTCAAAGCCCTACTAATAAATTGTAAAACTTAAAACAGGGGATTCGTTTAGAATACAATCCCTGGCAACACTATCAGATTTCATAACGTAGGTAGTGATTTGAAAGAGCAACCTGTAATTTGCTAAAAATGTTCTTTGAAGAACAATTATGGACTAATCACTATGTATTACATCTTTGAAATAATCTTTGTGACTGGGACACACCTCAGTAAATGACAAAGGAAACTGGTTAAGACCCCTTTATTTTTTCCCCATTTATTGATAACAGCAGTGAAATTAATTAGGTATTCCACACCTACCGGTATACGTAAATATAAAGATTGTCAAAAGTGTCTCCTTGCCGAAAGTTTTTCGCCCAGGGCCAGTTCGCTCCGTCCTGCGTTACATAATGGAATATGACGGCGAGTTACGGTAGAAAATGCGAATGCAGGACTCTGGTCTGTTTAGAAGAACGATAGAGCTACAAAATGACACCAATTGTGTCCCGATATCATCATCAGAACAGCTCGGCAGGAGGTCTGGAAACTTTTGGTACCTCCTGTCAAAAGTGTCTCCTTGCCGAAAGTTTTTCACCCAAGCCCAGGTCGCTCCGTCCTGCTTAACATAATGGAATATAACGCCGAATTACGGTAGAAAATGCGAATGCAGGACACTGCGCTGTTTAGAAGAAGGATAGACCTACAAAATGACACCAATTGTGTCCCGTTGTCTTCATCAGAACAGCTCGGCAGGAGGTCTGGAAACTTTTGGTACCTCCTATCAAAAGTGTCTCCTTGCCGAAAGTTTTTCGCCCAAGCCCAGGTCGTTCCGTCCTGCTTAACATAATGGAATATGACGGCGAATTACGGTAGAAAATGCGAATGCAGGACACTGGGCTGTTTAGAAGAAGGATACACCTACAAAATGACAGCAATTGTGTCCCGTTATCATCACCAGAACAGCTCGGCAGCCGGCGTGGAAACTTTTGGTACCTCTTGTCAAAAGTGTCTCCTTGCCGAAAGTTTTTCGCCCAGGGCCAGTTCGCTCCGTCCTGCGTTACATAATGGAATATGACGGCGAGTTACGGTAGAAAATGCGAATGCAGGACACTGGTCTGTTTAGAAGAAGGAGAGAGCTACAAAATGACACCAATTGTGTCCCGATATCATCATCAGAACAGCTCGGCAGGAGGTCTGTAAACTTTTGGCACCTCCTATCAAAAGTGTCTCCTGGCCGAAAGTTTTTCGCCCAAGCCCAGGTCGCTCCGTCCTGCTTAACATAATGGAATATGACGGCGAATTACGGTAGAAAATGCGAATGCAGGACACTGGGCTGTTTAGAAGAAGGATACACCTACAAAATGACACCAATTGTGTCCCGTTATCATCACCAGAACAGCGCAGCAGCCGGCGTGGAAACTTTTGGTACCTCTTGTCAAAAGTGTCTCCTTGCCGAAAGTTTTTCGCCCAGGGCCAGTTCGCTCCGTCC
>NMRB01003195.1:49142-73330 GCA_002633025.1 Notospermus geniculatus
TTAGAAGAAGGATACACCTACAAAATGACACCAATTTCGTTCCGTTATCTTAATCAGAACACCACGGCAGGAGGCGTGGAAACTTTTGGTACCTCCAAAGTTTTCCGTCCAAGGACAGTTCGCTTTCGTCCTGCGTTACAGAATGGAATATGTCGGCAAATTTAGGTAGAAAATGCGAAAGCAGGACTCTGGTCTGTTTAAACCTAGCGTCCACTAGGGCGCGGACAAGACGCGGAATGCAAATTTAGTGAATCCGCATTCATTCGGCAACCACTCCGCATATTCTTGAAAGGTTCCGTTCACTGTCTTTATCATTCCGGAACAGTTCGCGGCATTTCTGCACGTTCGGGAAAGGGTAAAACGACCAATAGGACTTGATGCGGAAGCAATGCCGAAATGGCACATTTGCTTCCCGAACCCTTCCTAATGTTGTCGGCGCTCTAGTGGACGCCACCCATTAGAAGAAGGATACACCTACAAAATGACACCAATTCTGTTCCGTTATCTTCATCAGAACAGCTCGGCAGGAGGCGTGGAAACGTTTGGTACCTCCAAAGTTTTTCGCCCAAGGAAAGTTCGCTTTCGTCCTGCGTTATAGAATGGAATATGACGGAGAATTACGGTAGAAAATGAGAAAGCAGGACTCTGATCTGATTAGAAGAAGGATACACCTACAAAATGACACCAATTTTGTTCCGTTATCTTCATCAGAACACCACGGCAGGAGGCGTGGAAACTTTTGGTACCTCCAAAGTTTTCCGTCCAAGGACAGTTCGCTTTCGTCCTGCGTTAAATAATGGAATATGACGGGAATTACGGTTAGAAAATGCGAATGCAGGACTCTGGTCTGTTTAGAAGAAGGATACACCTACAAAATGACACCAATTTTGTCCCGTTATCTTAATCAGAACACCACGGCAGGAGGCGTGGAAACTTTTGGTACCTCCAAAGTTTTCCGTCCAAGGACAGTTCGCTTTCGTCCTGCGTTACAGAATGGAATATGACGGCGAATTACGGTAGAAAATGAGAAAGCAGGACTCTGGTCTGTTTGGAAAAAAGATAGACCTACAAAATGACACCAATTGTGTACCGTTATCTTCATCAGAACAGTTCGGCAGGAGGCGTGGAAACTTTTGGTACNAAGCCTTTCAAATAGAAAAAGACACCTTAATTTTCGGGCGGATGTATTTTACTTCCATCCAAAAAATATTTTTGGTCCGTCCATTAAATCAAAAAATAAGCCTTTCAAATAGAAAAAACACCTTAATTTTCGGGCGGATCTATTTTACTTCCATCCAAAAAATGTTGGTCCGTCCAATAAATCAAAAAATAAGCCTTTAGAAAAAACACCTTAATTTTCGGAAGGAAATGACATCCGTCCAAAAATCAAATTGAAATTCCAATTTTCAAATTAACAAATTACAAATTTGAAAATTGAAATTTGAATTTGTTTTTTCAAATTCCATTTCCGTGTTATCCATTTTGGTTCCAGAGCCTGCCGCTAGGGTTAGTTTGTTGATAGTGTCCATGCATGGCGTCACGTGTGTCACACATGTCATTGCAATTTCCTCTCCTCAAGATATTTATTTTCATGAGACTGATGTAGGCCTTGGGCCTGTGAGAAGTCCTCGATCTCTCTCTCAGCAGAGTCATGGAGTGGGTAAAGAAATAAAGAAGAGAACGAAACAATCTCAATGATCCTAATTTATTCGAAGACGAATAGTAATACACACAGAGTTTCAGAAGTTTCTGAAATTTACATGGAATGGGAAGCTGTAGCCTACATATACAGTACAGGTCACAATTGACATCCCTAAATTCGCGTAAGTTACGCGTAACTTACACAACAACTCACGAGCTATGTTAAGTGTAACTTACGAGGCGAGTTACGCGGTGAGTTACGCGAATTTCGCTAGCTACGCAGTGATTTACAAGTGAGTTACGCGATTTTGGCGAGTTACGCAGTGAGTTACGCGAAACCAAAGCCGTGAGTTACTCGTAAGTTACATGTAACTTACGCAAAGCCGTAGGGATGTCAATTGTGACCTGTACTGTAGAAATTCAAAGTCATCACAGTTCACACTGCACANTGTAGAAATTCAAAGTCATCACAGTTCACACTGCACATCACATCATCCGTCATCAAAATGAATCATGAAAATGACCAAACTTGTCACAAGTGAGAGTGTAGGCTATAGCCTAGACATGTACACTTAAAAGTGTACCTACATGTATGTTTACCCCGGTACAAAGTTTTTCCAGGGTATTTTTTATTCAAACAGAGATTGCAAGTAAACTGAGCATATTCATCCCAAATACACAGCACCGTCATATTCACAATTACCGTAGGCCTACCTATAGTTCACGAACATAGGCCTCGAACATAGGCCTACAAGAAGCACAGCGTGTACTTTATACACAGACGCATACGGGACCGGCAAAGTCCCAAGAAAGTGCAAATGACTTTTCCAAAACTCCGCCATGGTCCTCCCAGCAGCATGACGTGACGGCGTCACAACACTGTGTGCCATGTGACTTCCATTCCATGACGTCATCCATGCCGTTCTGTCAGACGCACACGCCCGGCCACAAGTAGGCCTATACAAGAACAAAACATTTAGGGCCGTATTTACGAAGCGTGATTAGGCCAACGCGCATGTAAATTCATAGTTATTCACGGTAAGGGCCTAGAAAACCATTGTGTTGCTACCTTGTACACTGCTTGATTGGCAGCGTTTGCCCGCAGGATAACCACACGCAGTTAACATTCCTGCGTTTACGTGCAGGAGGATCGAAGAAAAGAGCTGAATGACGCTAAACAAGGCCTGTAGGTTGTTCAAATTTTTCTTTGTCCTCCTGCAGCTAGACAAGGAAAGTTAACCACGGGTGATTATCCTGCGGGTAAAGGCTGCCAATCAAGCAGCGTAAAGGGTAGCAAAACAATGGTTTTCTAGGCCCTTAACGTGAATAACTATAAACTTACCCGTGTGTTGGCCTAATCGGGCTTCGTAAATATGGCCCTTAATTTTCAATAAATCAAAGGTCTATATTTTCTGGGGGACAGTCGAAAATCTGCCGAGTGGTACACTATTTATCCATTACATCTATAGTATAGTCACGATTGTAATTTTAATGCATACAACCTCCTCTCTTTGAGATTCCAGCAGGAAACACATGATTAGGTTATTAAGGACAAGAACCAAGGAACATAACATGGTTCAACTGACAAAATCTACTGCATTTGACAATAGTCGTTAAGTTGTTATCAATTCCACATTGATTGTACATAGCACATAGAGCATTTCAATGTACATTTATAGCACATTTCAATTTCAGCACTTTCAACAACTGTCTAACATAATTGTGTGGAGGTCTGGGAAAACATGTCAGAAGTCGCCGAGTGATCAACAAGGGCTGTCAGATTGCCTGTGCATTGATCTGCTACTGTTTACCTGTTACATAGTACATTTCAGCTATTGAAATGTGTGAGCGGCTTCTTGCTCAGAAGTAGAGCCCAAACGAACTAAGATGACACCAGAAGAGAATGGAAGGAATAGATTCTGCCAGATTTCATAATAGGCAGACAATATTTGAAACTGACAAACATTTGGTCTCAACCTGCCAAGGTAAGAGTGACAAGCGTCTGGTTTTGCCAGAGCGGCTCACATGTGTGGGTTCACCAAGGCCATTAACACTTTCCTCAAATGCGACATCCGACAGGTTTTCCTAGACCGCATCACAATTTCAAGCACACTGTACTATGCCACAGTGCAAATGCCAAATAATGCTAGGCCTACTACAATTTATCCATTCAAATTTGTTTTCTAACTTTCAGACTAGATTACAACACGCCGACGCGTTACAGTACGATCTCTGAGATAACATTCCAGACTATCACCAATATCGTCCATGACCCTTGCCCCCTTGAGCCAATTTAGAGTGGGATATTTCCATGTTTTTTCCACGGGTTCTCCATTTTCTTGCGGGTCAACATATCAAGATCCTCACAGATACGCTTCCTTGTCGTGTTGGGCTCGATGATGTCATCAACATAACCTACAATAGAAATATCGAATATAACAACTTCCAAGCTTTTTAATTCAACTTGAGATTTTCATAATCACGCCATATGGGTACAGCCATCTGAAATACAGTGCTCCCTCGCTCTTACGAACCTCGATTCTACAAACTCCCGGACATTACGAACCCAACATCTGGCTCCCAAAATTTCATGACGTGGATGTAATTTTGCCTGCTCGGTCGGCCATTTGGCCCAATTCCTGCCCATGATCAATTACGATGTGTACAATACAAACCAAAATCCAAGCTTGGGTTTGATTAGTGTACAATACAAACCAAAATATCTAAGCTTGGGTTTGATTAACGCATGTTTGAGCGTTTAATCAGGCAAATATTCAATAAAGACCTGTATATGAAGTGTATGCCTTAGACCTACTCCGCGTGGTCGTCATGTCCCCACGGACAAATCCTCACTATTACGAACTCCTCGTTAGTACGAACTTAACCCTTGGACCCCGAAGGGGGCGTAATAGCAAGGGAGGACTGTATAAATCAATGACCAATTCGAGATAGATGTATGAACCTGGGACTTCCTGCAAGACAGATCGTGTCTGCCACCAATGTACACAAATGTCCACCTACCTCTGTCTGCGGTGGGGAAAGGATTGGCAAACTGTTCGATGTAATTTTCTTCCTGTTGTTCCGAATCCTTGCCGCGGAAGATGATTTTCACAGCACCCTGGGTAAGATAAGGGCAAATAATAATAACGGGGTTTATACCCTGGGTAAGAGGTGACAAAGACGTTAATCCAGCAGCACACCAGGCGATATCGCAAGCGATCCACTCGCCACTGATCTTCTCGCCAGCCACAACAGACTACCGTATTTTCGCGACTATAAGGCACGGCCTTTTTTCGTGAAGAGGGGTCTAAAATTGGGGGTGCGCCTTATAGTGTGGTGCGCCTTATCTGCGGCTTGAGTCTGACAATTTGATCAGAACGCAGAGACTGACCAGCCAATACATTGTGTGTACATGTGTGCACTGAAGCATTGCTGTGGTTCACCTGATGACTGCGTCTTATAGGGCGGTGCGTCTGATGTATGGATTTCGTCAAAGATTTTGGGTGAAATTAGGGGGTGCGCATTATAGTCAGGTGCGCCCTATAGTCGCGAAAATACGGTAGGCAATATTGGCTTTGGTATTGTTCATCACTCACCTTGGCTCCCATGACTGCAACCTCCGCCGTAGGCCAGCAATAATTTACATCACCACGGAAATGTTTGGATGCCATGACGATGTAAGCACCTCCATAGGCCTGAAAAGAAACATTTGGAGTTCAGTTTCAGAGACAGCAGAAGGAAATAAAAGTACCCAGACAAAATCAACGTTGAAAATGACCGACATCATTCGCGCATAAGGAGAAAGCGTCTAGACCTACACCTATCTATTTGACTGTTCACCAATGATGAGTGATTGTAGTTCCATATTTTGTGATATAATCCATGTATCACCTCATGATTAGGCCCAAAAAAATAAAGTATTTGTTTCTTGTCCGCGCCCGCGTCATTCCCAGACCGTCCGCATCGAAAAATTTTTTTTCACCAATTTCAAATTTTCCCACTTTGCTTACGCAGTGCCTTCTATACAATACACAGAAATGCTTCATCACTTGAAATCATCTTTATTTTTCATAAAATATAGTGCTTTAAACATGTAGAGAGATAGTTTGCTGGTGGTATTTCCCCCATCCATGAAGAAAACGGGAAAAAAATTATTTGAAAATATAAAAAAAATTCGCATGCCCGCATCATTTTTCGCTGAGTTGCTGGACAAGAAACAGACAATATATTTTTTTGGCCTTACTTGACACGATTTGCAAGATTCTACTACCATAATTCTTACCTTTCTTGTGATGATGGTGATCTTGGGTACCGTAGCCTCAGCGTATGCGTACAGCAACTTGGCCCCATGGCGGATGATCCCTCCATATTCCTGGGAAGTACCTTCAGTAACCAGAAAATTTAATTTATATACCAGTACCATTCAAAGTAGGTAAGGTGACACATATTCGACAAATCTGAGATGTAATGCAATTAAACTGGCACGAACATTGTATAACATTCCCATGGATGCATAAGTCCGTGACAGGGTGGGGCTTGATCCCCCTCAACCCGAATACCTACCCGGCAAGAAACCAGGCACGTCAACGAACGTCAGAATGGGTACGTTGAATGCGTCGCAGAATCGAACAAACCGTGCTGCTTTCACCGATGCATTGATGTCCAAACATCCTGGATGAGAGAGAGGGTGGTCAGGTTAGGGAGGTGTGGAGGGCGCTGTTTCCAGGACAGAAAACACTTGAATAGAAGAGAGTGATAGGTGAGGTGGTCTAGAAAAAGCCGACAGATGTCACAAGATGATGGAGCGGTGTGGTGTAGTGGTTAGCGAGACGGACTTCTGAGCAGAGGGTCCCGGGTTCGATTCCCAGTTCTGACCAAGAAAAAAACACACGCTCGCTTGTGACCTTGAGCAAGTCACTTTGCCTCACTTGCTTCACCCCACCCAGGTGTAAAAGGGGTTCCTGGCTGGTAGTGATGGTCAATGTGAATGTTAGTCCAAGACTGCTGAAATCAGCTGCCGGGACTGTAATACTCCCCGGGGAGTGGAGAAAGTTAATTGGAATGAACAGACCTATAGCTGGGGTAATAATGTAAAGCGCATTGAGCAGGTCAACTGGAAATGCGCTATATAAGAACTAACATTATTATTATTATTATTATGATAATGTGACCAAATGATCACCAGAACAGAGCTGATCATTGATATCATTATTCCTGTATTCCAATTTAATATCCTTCAGTAGGTTAGTGTTATTTTACCTGCTGCCACCTTGGGTTGATTGGCAATTATGCCAACTGTTCTGCCGTTCATCCTGGCAAATCCAGTCAAGATGTTCTTGGCATAGGAAGCACTTGTCTCAAAGAAGTCACGCTCGTCAACGATCTATAGCAGAAATAAAACATTATATTGCAGAACTCAATTTGGAAACATCTCCAGAATGACAATGGAAACTATAAGGATGTGACGTCATATGGGGAAACTGTTGATGTCATGTATAACAGAGCATGATGGCTGGATGTCAGGACACGCCTACAGAGAACCGGGCCAACTGGACAGAAAGTCCGATAGTACTACCGGCGCCTATTGGCAGTTAGTTATAACGCACTTTCCCATTAACTAACCGCCGATAGCACTATCGGACTTTCTCTGCGGTCGGCACAGAGCTCTATTTGCATTTGATTTTCCCATCAGGGCCGACGCATTAACATTATTGGCCCTCGTAAGTACAGACGAGGCCACCTCAAGCTACTATGTATGTTCCTCACTTGGATGGGGTCTTCCCTTGCAAAGGCACAAGGTACAAAGCACCACGGCTTAACTAAACCGCCGATAGGCTCCGAAAGCACTGTCGGACATTCTGTGCGGTCGGCCCTGGTCAGTTTGAAACACCATCAAGCATAATGGTCTCATCAGACGTCCCGACCACAGCCACCAAGCATTTTGTCTAAATCTGAATGTAGCTTGTCGTGTCTGTGAGTGTGGCGATACTTACACCATAAATGATCTCTTTCATGTCATAGGCAGCCGTCGACTGCAGCGGGACCACACTGTCAATAGCAGGTACCAGACGATCTCTGTAATAGAATGTCATGAGGATTCAACATCAAACTGGTTATTTTTTTACCATAAACTGAACAATTCCGAGTGATAGACGATTCTCGAATTCGCAGATTTGTGCACTTCCACCGAAATCTCAACCAGAACCTCGATCTGAAACCGGCTGACATGACGCCATCCATGATTCAGCAATGGTCAAGCCTGACACAATGTCTTCGACGTCACTGTTGTGGGGTTGTCTGCGTTATGTCATTTAGTTTCAGACTGAGGTTGTGGTTGAGATTTCGGCAGAAATGCGCAGATCATTGTCGTTTACGTCAATTTGAGAACGGTCTATAGGCTTCAATGTCTAGTACGGGTCGTCAGATTGATATCAGAGGTGACATCGCAACACGGAAAACTGTGGAAAGTTTTACAGACGTCATCTCAGCGAATTCAGACTTCTTAGGGAATTGAGGCGTCATTTCAGCGAATTCAAGACTTACGGTGGGTCATCACTCCTCCTAATTGGGGCGTCATCTCTGTTACTCAGGGGAAGATAATTGACGAATTCGCGAAGCTGCAGCATGGCCTCGACGTCGTTTTCAAATGCACCCTGGGCGACACCAGAGACCGAGTTGTGAGTCTTCGCACCGCCGAGTTCTTCCTGGGTGACATCTTCATTTGTGACAGCCTGCAAGTATCGAATAAAGAGCCAGTGTGAGATTTGGGAAACATGGGCGGAAGAGAGGAACTCGTTAAGCTGACAAGTTAAATTTTCATCTGTTCACGACTCTGAAAATGACCCGATTTCAGAACACAACCAAAATCTGTTGCAAGAGACAGTGCTTCATACAGAACCCATACAATGATTCTGGCAGCCCATCAGTGCTGCCATCTATACTAGGCTCCGATTTGCGTCGTGCTTATGCAGGGGTGGATCCAGAATCATGGGAAAGAGGGGGCACAGCCGGCACACATCGTGGAAAACCTCGGCCAAATGTTAACATCTTTTCAAAATTTCGAAATTTCCCGGTCAATTTTAAAGATTTTCCACAAAATAGAGGAGGCACGGGCCGGGTGTGCCCCCCTGGATCCGCGCCTGCTATGCAACCCCAGAAGACTTTGGATACCAAACAATTCAATAATGATAGAAATTTTTAAATATGCCTCAACAATCAACATACATGAACCATAGAACAGACATCAAAGATGCCTAAAACCCTAGACTTCTGAGCTAACCATATACCGGTATGTATATAGTGTCAGTGTTATTTTAATCTCGGCAAACTTCCCAGGGCTTGAAAAGCCTCGGAGGCTGATATGACAAAGTTTTACTTTACAAGTGACGATGTGTTTGCACTGGAAACATCACTCGGGGCATTTAGAGGAGGAAAAATCCTCGACAATGTGAACGTTGTTATTTTTCATATTCTGAGGTTTTCCTGTAGCAATTCGAGGGAAATCAAGCCACTTATTTCCTCACGAGGAGAAAGATTTTTATGTGTCCATGACGCACATGTCTGATGTGATTCCAAGGCAATTTGTTCACCAAACAGTAATTGTGACACCATAGTCACTGAAGAATGCCCGGGAGGAGCAGCAGCAGAGGTAGGCTATGTACAATTCTCAAGATATTTGACGTTCAGATCTCGGTGAGACTTGGAACATCTCCGCCAGCTTGATTCTGCTGTTGTTTGCGGCAAGCTGTGCGGTTGTCACAGGGTTTGGATAATACCTCGATGGTTTGACAATACACGGCGTCTTAGTTATCCCAATGTTTGTGAAAACTGTTCCACTTGCTGCAAACTGCAGCAGAATCCACTAAAGTCACAGTGGAAACGGGCTTTTTGGCAAGTAATCGTTTCCACTACAGTGGAAACGAGCCTTTTGACAAGTAATGGTTTCCACTACAGTGGAAACGAGCCTTTTGACAAGTAATGGTTTCCACTACATGGAAACGAGCCTTTTGACAAGTAATGGTTTCCACTAGAGTGGAAACGGGCCTTTTGGCAAGTAATGGTTTCCACAACAGTGGAAACGAGCCTTTTGACAAGTAATGGTTTCCACTACATGGAAACGAGCCTTTTGACAAGTAATGGTTTCCACTAGAGTGGAAACGGGCCTTTTGGCAAGTAATGGTTTCCACAACAGTGGAAACGAGCCTTTTGACAAGTAATGGGTTTCCACTACATGGAAATGGGCCTTTTGGCAAGTAGGGCCTAATGGTCTCCACTACAGTGAATTCCGCCAAGGCTTGTGGCAAGCAGAGGGGTCTTCACAGGAACTGAGATAATCAACAGGCCAGGATTATTCAAATACCCTGCGAAAACTGCACCGCTCGCCGCAAACCACGACAAAATCTGCTGTACTGGAAACGGGCCTTTAAAGTCAAGGTCTCAAAATGCCAGACATAACACATCAATTACAAAATTCTCCAATGAGTCTGTCGATGAAATACCATAGTTCACAACCCACTAATGATATCAATCATGTAATATACAATTAGTTTCTATTCTTAATGTGGTCCATCAATGCCGAGGGCGATGTCAACATCATGATATCAGTTTATCGATCTAAAAAAGATAATCCAATCCATTAAGAATCCTTAGAATCCAGAGAGGGAAGCTAAAGAATGGATTTTCATAATCTTTTGTAGGGTCGCACAGGTTTTCCTCCATTTAGTTCAGACCATCGGTCTGAGAGGTCAAGGTCACACGTTGACAGGTCAAGGTCACTCTTTGACAGGTCAAGGTCACTTTCATCAGCATCTTCCATTGTATTCGATTTTCCAATACGGCCGAAGCCAAAGCATTACTGGCCCTTGTAATAAGGAAGAGGCCACCTCAAGCTACTCATGTTCCTCACTTGGATGGGGTCTTTACTTGTCCTTGCAAAGCCACAAGATACAAAGGCACCATGGCTTACTGTTCCATGCGGCGGACGTGAAGAACCAGGGATGATGAATCCCACATAGCCCAGGCTGCATTCGAACCGGGAACGGCCGCTTGCTTAGCAAACATGATCGATAACCACGAGGCTACCACGGCTCCTCATTACATTCTGTGGTGTCGCAGGGGTCTTCCTGTCACCATTAACGTCAAACCCCCTGCCCTTGTCACTTTCACCAACATCTTCTGTGATGACTGCGGGCTTCCTGTGCTATTGGTGCTAAGATGTCTGACATCATATCACTTGCACTTTGATGACAAATCATTGACGACCTTGGCTGCTGAGGTCAAGGTCGCTCTTTGGTAGGTGAAGGTCATTCTGACAGGTCAAGGTCGCACATTGACAGGTCAAGGTCGCACATTGACAGGTCAAGGTCGCACATTAACAGGTCAAGGTCGCACATTGACAGGTCAAGGTCACCCTTTGACAGGTCAAGGTTGCACGTTGACAGGTCAGTCACTCTTTGACAGATCATGTTCATTTTCTGTGATCAAAAAATGATTTGAGTATGGCAGCCCATTATTTTATATTTTATATTCAAAGTATTTGGACNTCGGATTCTCCTTTCTCGGTATTGATTCCAAAGCTTATTTCAGCGACTTCGGATTCATCTTTCTAGCTGTCCGAAGCTCATTCTACTTTTATTTTTCAAGTACATGCATTGATTCCGAAGCTCATTTCATTTACTTCGGATTCTCCTTTCTTGGTATTGATTCCGAAGCTTATTTCAGCGACTTCGGATTCATCTTTCTAGCTGTCCGAAGCTCATTCTACTTTTATTTTTCAAGTACATGTGTTGATTCCGAAGCTCATTTCAGCAACTTCGGATTCTCCTTTCTTGGTATGGATTCCGAAGCTCATTCAGCAACTTCGGATTCTCCTTTCTTGCTGTCCAAAACTCATTCTACTTTTATTTTTCAAGTATTGATTCCGAAGCTCATTTCAGCGACTTCGGATTCATCTTTCTAGCTGTCCGCTGCCAACGAGATCATCTGCCACATGATAAAAACCCAATCACGCCTGAAGGAGTCGGTGATAACCAATGAAGAATGGTTATGAAATATTCAAAACATTTTCTGCTGCATCGGCCCGAATGCCGTGCAACATTCCAGAGTCAATAATTTATCTCTTAAATAGGTTTTTGGCCGAAAATGCAGGACATGATGCAATTCATCGTCAGATCTGGTTCTCGATGGTCGGACATTTTTTGCACATTTCTCCATCAAGACAAGAAGAGTATAAGAAGAAAGTTAGAAATTATTCAAAGATTGTCGCTGGTCAGCCTGGATCTCCAGCTATGCCTCTTGATGGAAAAATTCCTATTGGCGATTCTGTCTGATTTATGTGATAGAATGAGAAGCACTGGATGAAATGGATCAACGTTTGCTCATCTCAGCTGAGCATCAGTGAAAAGAGACTTTTTTTACCTGAAGTAAAATGACTTTGGACAAGCAACCGACCAAAAGGATGTGAAAATCTTAGAGATTCACACGTTAATTCATACACCATATGCAGCCTAGCGAATAACTGTTACATGATGTCAGGTCACACTGCCTGTGCTGCGAAGGAACAGTCGGATCAAGTGAAGAACAGGTTGCAAAAGTGAAATTTTGTGCGCTCATTGTGAAACAGGCGGCATCTGTGAGGGAATCATAACTTAAGTCAGGTCGACTGCGAATGGATTACACCGTCGGGATGACACAAGTTGAACATGTTCAAGTCTTGCAATTCGTGATCTTTTTGATTGGCGACTGATGCCATAGTCGCAGGTACGATGCAACTGCAGTAATGTCACACCATATCGACAACTGATTTGTTCCACACGGTCTTGCCTCAGACGCAAAGTGATATGGAAAAGTCAGCCGCCGCCTGTTTTGTGCCTTCGCAAGGTCGACCTGATGTCAGCATCACATATCGCATCGAGTGCTCTGTAGATAACTTTGGGCAAATTTAATGTACAGCAGGAGAAAACTGGAATGCCCGGAGGAAATCTGCACTGTCCAAGAGAGGCACCCTCTCTATCAGATGAAGAGCTGAGTATACTTGGAGTGTACTCGGCTATGCTATCCGAGGGATTGAACCCGGCACCTAGGCCCTATGTTTCTACTGCTCCATTCTGGCAGCCCTAATGAACAGAGCTCTACTTGTAGGCCTATTTGATTTTTCTGTCAGGGCTGAAGCCATAGCACTATTGGCCCTTGTAAGTACGGAAGAGGACATCTCAAGCTACTCATGTTCCTCTCTTGGATGGCGACTTTTAGCCCTTGCAAAGGCACAAGGTACGAGGCACCACGGCTTACTGTCCCATGCAACGACTGAGCTCTTGTCATGGATGTAGTCGTGCCAATTATCCCCAACAGGAAATTTGCTCAAAGGAAATAGTTAATGAGTCAAGACCATTAATTACGAGTTGATTAATGACTGGTTCAAAAGATAAAGCGGACACCATATTGCCTTCTTGACAAACAGGTCCGTATTTCCTGGCGAAGAGGTTTTATTTACCTCCGAATCCATATTCCCGTGTCGAAGCTCATCAAACTTTTATCGTATTTAGTACTAAACATTGTTTTATATTGGATACGTTCCACTACAACATTTTTCAAATTAACGAAGGAACAATAGGCCACATTCATCACGTCATGAACAATCTGGTACATGTAGGGTTGATTGGGAAAACGAAAGCTGGGGACAAGTGGCAAGCAAAACAGGATTGGATACAGAGAGAGCCATAACCATAACAAGTTTTTGTTTCAATGCCGGTATTGGAATAGCACATGATAAACTCTGTTTTGACTGATTGTGGCTGACTACTGGTACACATTTTTTTGAAAAATATTGTCATCTCAGCAATGTAGAGTGAATTTTAAAACAATGCACGAACCAAACAAAGTTAGACACACCAAATCTGTCTCTTCCTTAGAAAAACAAAGAGGATGTCTGCCTTATCTGAAACAGCTCTGCCTCTTTTTACACAGCAATTTTGCCTCTTTTTACACAGCAGTTTTGCCTCTTTTTATATAGCAATTTTGCCTCTTTTTACATAGCAAGTTTGCCTCTTTTTACATAGTAAGTTTGCCTCTTTTCACATAGCAAGTTTGCCTCTTTTTACAAAGTTTGCCTCCATTAATGAAACACGTCTGCCTCTTAGGCCTCTATTACAAAAACGCCTCCCTCTTCATTAAAAGAGAAACCCAAATGTCTGCCTTTTTATTATAAAACAAAAACAAACAATAGTCTGCCTCTTCATTCAAAGCAAAAATAAAACAATTCATTTTATTACTATTACAAAACAATTCATTCATTGCAACTGCTAAACAAAAACAAAAACAAAACAATTCATTCATTGCAATTACAAAACAAAAACAAAACGAGTCTGCCTCTTTGTAACAAAACAAGTCTGCCTCTTTGTATTAAACAAAACATGCCTGCCTCTTCATCACAAAGAGAGAATAAAAAAAATATGGCACTTCATGACACCGCTGTCACACTGCTCTCTTCATCCACTCCGGATCTGCCCGCATTTCTCATCATACCAACTATTCTTCATCAAAATCGTTTTCATTATCTCCTGACTCCAACCACATATCGCGAAAATGGTCTCGTGAAATCAGCACTCATAAACCTGCTCTGGTTGCTCGGACAACCTGCAAACACATGAATATTGCAATGGACTATAGACAATGACTGAATGAAACAAGCTCATCTCCCCACCGTCAAAATGGACCGTTCCAACAGGGTATAGCAGCAATGGAGGCTGGAGTCCTCACTTGACAGCTCTGGACTGCAGGTACGTGGAGCAAATATTTGACGTGAAATTATCACGTCAGGAATTCTGGATTTGACAGATTTATGCGCAAAGCACTGATTTTGTGGAATACATTGTGTGTTTTTGTTTTGATATGGTATGTAACCCATGGATATGCAGCATTGATCCGTTCGGATGACATTACCGTGTGTGTGCTAGCGTGCTACACTGTGTAACATTAGCTACGTTAGCGTTAGCTGAGTCACTACTAGTGTATAATGTTTGGATCTTTTGTGTTGAAGTGGTTGCTACCGTAGTTTGCATCGGTGTCTATATGAAATAGGATCTATAAACGAGTTCATGAAAAATCTCATGATGCAATAATAGACACAGGTTCGTTTGGTTGCAGATTGTAGCTTCACCTGCAGAAGTAGGCCTAATACATTTGTGACCCTCACTGCAAAACCAATACAAAGTCATTTTCAATTTCAGTAGGCCTAGGCTTATTGTCTGTCTTTCTAAAATCTGCGTGATTAGGCCTACATTTCTTCCTTTATCTCCTGGAGTTATTTTGGTTCATCCTGGTTCATGTCTTGAGCGACTTAAGGTTTTGCTGTGACAGGTCACATATGTGACCGTTTCTGAGAAAACCCGGTCAAAGTCGCTGAACACCACTTAATAGGTTACATTATTTTCTGGTGATGTGATGTCATACATAGACTGCATCATCAGTGTAAAAGTATGCCGCCAATGGCACGTGATAATCTGAGATTCCGCTAAACAGGCATCCCCTCTCTACACCAACAACCTCCCTCCCTTAATTAACAGACACCAGGCCCACCGCCGCCCCCCTTAGACCAAACCCCGTGGAGAACACTGCTTGGCGTAAATGAAATGACCAATTTGGGAAGTGTGAATATCAGTGTCCTTAAAATAGAGGTGTCCTCCTGGAGGAATGAAATTCCATATGGTCCGGGGTGGATTTGAACCCGGGACCTTACCGCTTGGTAAGCGGACGTGATAACGATTAGGCTGGTCCGACCAGTTCTCCATGAGATAGAGAAGGCGGCTCTCTCTGAGAGCACAGATTTTCTTTGGACTGTCCAGTTTCCTCCTTTTGTACATTTATTCGCCCAAAATTATCTACAGAGGCAATAATGCTGCTTTCTAGACACATACTGACCTATAATTGCATGGGGCAATGGAGTTTTAGTGAAGAGTGGGCGGCTTTTTGCCACCGAACTTTGCTCCCAAACCTGGCAGCATACATATACACATAGGCCTAGTTTCTTTGTAGAATCAATCAACAAAGTGAGTGACCCAGATTTTGAAACTAGCACAGCTCCGTGTCAGTTCCATGCTGCTAATTAACTGAAAAGCAGAAGTAGAGTTTTTAGTCCACATATCCAAATATCATAGTGCAACTTCAGTTTGACAAAATCAAACAAGTATCACTACAAAATGCCCCAAAAAACACTAAACTTTTCTTTCCATTTGACGTTCTCTCCAAACGTCAGAAGACATTTCAAAGTTCCGCTTTTTATATTTTTTGTAAATGCGAATTGAGTCGGCTATTTATAGCTGAAGCAATTACCATGGGAACTCATGTGTCTTAAAGTAAATCCTAGGAACTAATCACATGTGTTCACATGCAGGGAACTGATTCATCGCAATGGTTTCATTTAAGACTTTATTAACTCACTAAAGTTGTGTGCACACCGGCAACATTTTTACAACATTAGCAACATTTTAACGACACTCCTGAGCATCAGGATCTTTTGACTCTGTTTTATAATACACAGGCCAACAAATTTGCAACATTACAAAACTTCAACTAGATGTTTTGGAAAATGCTTTTCCCCCAATAAGGCCTACACACCCGACAACATTTCTCCAACCTGCTGTTGTAACTGTGAATGTTGTGAAAACGTTGCCAGTGTATACAGACCTAAAATGCCAACAGGGAATGCAGCTACAGTATGTTGCACAATTGACCTCCCTTCCGCGCCACGCACCATCCGTGTACCACATGCAGCATCATGCGCGTACCATCCTCGTATCTTCCGCGGACGTCGTGCACCGTCATGGAAGGCACGCATGAAGACGTAACGTAATTCACCTGTGGCACGCGGACGTCACGCAGAAGAGACGCGTGACACACCCGTACCATATGCAATGAACTGAAGCGTACCTGCCGTGTGACATATGTACGCAGAAGGTTTGCAGATAAAAGTAGGTCAATTGTGCAACGTACTGTAGTCTATTCTATTGAATTTATCATCAAACAAATATCCTTAAAATGCCCCAAAAAAACACCACAAAAATGTTTTTTCCACTTGATCATCCTTCCAAACGCCAGAACTAAAAGTAACTTTGAAACTGAAATGACCTTGACCCGAAATTCAAACATAATCCATCCTGTAAAAACAATGACTGCCAATTTCCTTGATCCTGTCACCAAATAGGCCTACTTCCAGTTCTACTTCTAGCCAGCATTCATTAAAGATTTAAACACTCCAGCTCCGAGTCGGTCATCATTTCCTGCCCAATTTACCATTTCAGCGAGTTCATTCATAATTTCAATTGCAGTACCCAGTCAAATTTCCAGAATCCCAGTCACAAGTGACATTCCTGAATCCCGATCATATTTCCAATCCCAGTACATTTCCAGAATCCCAGTCACATTCCTGATTTCTGATATTTCCTGCAATCCCAGCACATTTCCAGAATCCCAGTCACATTCCTGTAATCCCTGTCACATTTCTTGCAATCCCACTCACACTTTCTTCAATCCCAATCACACTTCGAGCAATCCTAGTCGCATAATTGGCACTTCCACTCCTTGCTTCAGACTTCATTTCTGGTCACCATGTCCTGCACTCCCAGTCACATTTCCTGCAATCCCAGTCACATTTCTGCATTCCCAGTCACATTTCCTGCAATCCCAGTCACTATATCCTGTACTCCCAGTCACCATATCCAACAATCACACTCATAGCTTCACACAAACCACTCATCACTACTTTATCATTCTGATTCAGTTCCTCATACATCTTTTGATTATATTCAATTACAACTTCCATATTCTCCTAGTCAACTCGCATATTCTGCAGCGAGAAACACTAAAATTCAATAAAACTACTATGACTACAGGAAAAACTTCATCAGTTTACAGCCACAACAACATGTGAAACCAATGATCAATGTTCATTATAGTGCTCAACACATTTATATATGACTATAGATAGATGGGTCAATATAAATAAATAATTGTGGTATTGGAACAAAGTTTCTAATTCAGTGTAATATCTTTTGTCAAGGAAAAAATGGCGTAGTTTTGTACCATTTTTGCACCAATTTTGATATCTAATTTGTCGTTCTCATTGGAAACCTCTCATTGACTGTATGATTATAGTGCTTTTCAGTGAGTACAGTACAGAGCACAATTGACCTCCTTTCTTCGCATACATGTATCTTCCATGTACGTCACGTGGAAAGTACGCACCAATTCACTGCGCATGGTATGGGCACATCACGCGTCTCTTCCACGTGACCACCATGCACGACTCACGAATGACGGTACGTTGCACAGTTGACCGCCCTTCTGCGCCACGCACCATCCACGTACCACATGCAGCATCATGCACGTAGCGTCCTCGTATCTTCTGTGGATGTCGGCGCCGTCATGGAAGGCACGCAATGAAGACTTAACGTCATTCGCCCGTGGTGCATGGACGTCACGCAGAAGAGACGCGTGACGTGTCCGTACCATACGCAATGAACTGAAGTGTACTTTCTGCGCAACATATGCGGAAGGTACGCGGATAAAGGTAGGTCAGTTGTGCAATGTACTGTATGTCTTCACTACGTGCCTTCCACGGCGCCGCACGACACCAGTGGAAGATACGAGGATGGTACACACATGACGCTGCATGTGGTATGTGGATGGTACGCGAAGTGGAAGATTGGTCAGTTGTGCAGAGTACTGTATCAATGTGACACAGTTTGTGGCACCTCTCAGGCACATCAAGGTCTATGTATATTTTTCCATTCTTGATGAAATTACCACAGGCATGAAACTTGATATTTTTAGATAGACAATGCTTTTGCCTAATGCCCCCATCAAGGGCACAAGGTGAATACTCTTATTATTTGTCAAAACAATGCAACCACACCTCAAACAACATAGTTCCCAGCGCATATTACAGCGGGCAAAGATCAATATGAGAGAGCGTAGATAACATACTCACACCACAGACAGGAATTTTCATCATGGTATAAAAATATTGTGGTTACTAATGAAGACTCTTCACTTTGATCAATCATCATTCATAAATATTTCTGTCAAGTCAACACTTTGATAAGTAAAACGTGACTGAGCGTCTCATAAATATACGAACTGCCACGACGCTCTTCCTTGGTTCAAAACTGAGCTGACAGGTTATTAATTTTCTGGCCTTTCAACTGCATGGACACTTTTACATCCTGTATTTTTGTAGCGTTTTTTGGGAAAAATATTTTCTCCTAGCATAATTTGAGACTTGGGGAATGTGTTTTCTCAGCACAATTTGAGGACATTTTCTCATGGCAAAGCTTTGAAGCTTGTCGGATTTTCAGCGGCAGGTCTCTGACTCTGCTATTTCCAAAGGAAAATCACACATTTTAGGATTTCCTTCTTTGATCTATGGTTATATTCAGGAGCAGAATAGCATGCCGTCGGGGGCCCAGGAATTTTAAAGCAAAGTTTGGACAAACATTACGAATCACACACGGACTTCTGAGTGTCCGTTTTGTCTGCGCCAAAGAGGACAAAGCAGATTCGGACAAACAACATGGAATTGACCGGGCTGACGTCATTCGGGCGGCTTGCTATCCCTATTGAGCATTTTGAGGCCGGCAGATAATGCTTCAGGTCATTATCAAGAACAGAAGATGTTTTTTGCAATTTTGGGGACACGTCACCCCTTAACGCCGATAAATGTTGACGGGCATGCCATTGAAAGGCCAGAATTATTAAAAGTACAAGCTGAGTCAAGAGGACCATTGCCGCCCGGTGACGAGCCTAATACAAATCGACTGATTGGACAGAACTGTTGCTGACATATTCTTAATTACAATCAGCTGGTTTTGCAATACAAGTCTGTGACCAACGTCTGGAAGTTAATTGGCCAACCAACATCGAGATATTAATTGGCAGATGCGATCCTGGAATTCTGCTGTCGTGCGGTCGGCCTCGAGCAATTCAAACATTGATCAAGACCATAATCTATCGTATTCAGAGAACCTGATCTGAGGGAAGCCTACCTAACTCAGGTAGGCCGACTTATCAATCCCCACGCACGTGCCCTCAGGTGCACTTGCTGAGATTGCGGCAGGTAAACAATATCATCACTGAACATCTTCCTTGCCGCAAGTTTACTATCTCATTCCTCTGAGCCAAGTATGATAAGAAGTCCATCCTTTAGGCCACGCTTATNGACGATCATAAAATCCAGTTGAAAAATTCTGCAATTCCGCGTGGTCGCTAAAGACCTTCTGGTGTTTTACCACACATGCCCCATCCCATCGCTGCCAGCATGCCTTGCGCAGAAACGTGAATAGCCAAGATGGCTGACAGCGAAGATTTATATTTTCGAGTGACGGTGAAGCAGGCAGCGAAAGAGCTGACCAGGTGCCTGTTGAGATGCATAAAAAAAGAAATAACAAAGAAGACCTTTTTTGTTTTTTTCCTCCCTACTGTATTTGGTTTCTGAGGTAAAAATCCGTAATCCAACAAATAAAATACGTGTGGCCTTACTATTAAACAGACAGGGTGATACAGCAGGTTCAAGACTTTACATTCAACTTTTAGATACGGTCAGGTAAATCGTAAACCAACATGTTACAACACTTGCCGGATGAAATATCTTTGTGTCGATTTCTAGAAACCAGACCAAAGAATTTCATGGTGAAATGTACTAAGCAAAGTATCAAGCCACTTGAGGGGAAAGTAGCAGGTGAAATCAAAAGAAAAGTGAACTTGTATCTGTCTGTTATTTATATGTTGATTATTACGGAGGTTCAAGATGAGATGTAATACTAGCATAGGTTAGTGAAACATTGCATCTTAGGTTTCCATTAAAGATAGCAGGCCCTACACTCTACCTTTTCTACGATTGCTAGCGGAGTTGAGATCTGTTATGAAGTCTGAATTCCTCTTTGTTCTCACGTAAAGGGCCATGGTATTGCATCTTTTTGTCAACAGCCGGCGCCACTGACGGTGATTGCATCATTCTCCAACACTGCAATTTTCGCTTTTTTTGCCCCAGTGTTGGAGAATTTATGATTACATTGGTTTCGTTTCTTTGTTTCTGGTTTCATTTCTTTTGTTTCTTGTTTCTGGTTTTGTTTCTTTGTTTCTGGTTTTGCTTCTTTGTTTCTGGTTTTGCTTCTTTGTTTCTGGTTTTTGTTCTCTTTGTTTCTGGTTTTGCTTCTTTGTTTCTGGTTTCATTTTTTTTGTTTCTTGCTTCGTTGTTTCTGGTTTCATTTCTTTGTTTCTGGTTTTGTTTCTTTGTTTCTGGTTTCGTTTCTTTGTTTCTGGATTTGTTTCCCTTTCTTATTTTACAAATACCCAACTTGTTTGGAATGAAAATACATGAGAACTTGAACCTACGACCATATCTATCAGCTTGCTTACAACAGGTTGCACCATTGCAGCACTGTGAATTGACACAACTACTTACTGGTACTTGGCACAACTGCTTTCGTGTACACTAAACTTAATTATAGCCTGATTAATCATTCGGACTGGAAACTGAAAGAGGTAAGTTCGGCAAATTTTGTGAAGTGAACCCGGACGGTAAACTTCCATAGGAGCCAGGAAATAATGCATAAATAATGGAAAGATTGTATCCATTCACCCCCATTTTACTCAATTAATCATTTAGCCTCTGGGCTATTAACAGTCCTAGCAGTAAAATTTGTATCGGAAAATGCAATGAGGCACAAGTGTCGCATGTGATTGAAAACATATTTGGGGCAAGTGGGACTTGTGATATACACACAATTATTCCTCGGGCGGTAACAGCCGGGATACAGTACTGCAGCATATCGGCCATAAACGGCAGTTACTGCAGCATATGGACCATAAACGGCAGGTGTGTGTATGGCTCGGTAAACTCCGATGATCATTTTTGGTGAGTACTTTTTTGGTTTCCTCTGGTTTCCTTCTGCACTGCAGTTGGTAACCAGGATTTATAAGCTCTACTACCACACGAGAAGGCAGAGAAATCTGAGGTTAGACAGGAGGCCTATCCTCTCCATTCACGTCCATTGAGGAATGGTGGACACTGGATTCTACACTCGGCCC
Organism: Notospermus geniculatus; assembly: GCA_002633025.1. Taxonomy (NCBI): domain Eukaryota; kingdom Metazoa; phylum Nemertea; class Pilidiophora; order Heteronemertea; family Lineidae; genus Notospermus; species Notospermus geniculatus. The sequence continues at coordinate 70,866 of NMRB01003195.1, forward strand.
CAGTGTCTTCCACACACTGGGACTTTTGGGACTCAAAAGCCGTGAACACCACTAGACAGCACTCCACTGGGCTCCAGCCAATCACCACGCTTTCTCACTCATAATTGCCGCAGAAATTCCGCGAAACTTACTTCCAGGAAAAATGCAAGGACCAGTGCTGCCACCACGCGGTCTTCACGACTGTTAATCTCTAAAAGAGCCAGACGCGGAGTGTGACTTACCGAAGGGGTGAGGCCGTAGCGTCTGGACAAGCGAGACTAACATGTAGCCTACAGTGCCCAATACCCTGCAGGGGCGGATCCCAGATTTGGGAAAGAGGGCGCCCTGCACTACGAACATAGAAATTTGCGACAAATTCCAGAATTTCACGACCAATTTTACAGATTTACTGGCCAAAAGGGGAGGTGTGCACCCAGGCGGCCCCCTCTGGATGCGGCCTTGCCCTGAACTTCCTTCCTGATGTCTCCTCCGCCAGCGGTATTTGGGGAAGACCCCCTATATCTGGTCTGTTTGTCAGATGGGTAAGACTTTTCATGTGCCCAAGAAGTTGGGCCAGGAATATGATTTTACATGATTTTGGCTATGGATTGTGTTGTGTTCACATCAAACCTTTCTGATATCAGCATCCCCTTACAAATATCAAGCATAAACTGATAGTGGAGCAATGTACATGTATTTAGATATTCACATTTTCAATACATCACAGCCACTGATCTGCACTTCAAAGGAATTCCACTTCAAGCTCAGTCCTAATTGCCTCACAAATATCAGGGCATGCAGAGAGGACATGACTACCTTATCCAGAGCTCAAACGAGGTGAATATCAAATATGTACTTTATACACTGAATAGTTATCTTAGGACAGACAGACTGACCCTAATTATCTTAAACTCTTCAAGGTCAAAAATCTTTTTATCATAGTCATGTTGCACTATCTCACAGTTTGGATTGCAAGGATTGGCCAGACACTACAGGCTGATCACCCCTTCGGTAAGTCACACTCCGCGTCTAGCTCTTTTCAGAGATTAGCAGTCGTGAAGACCTCGTGGTGCCAGCACGGGCACGGGCACTTCTCATTTCGCTTAGTTTCGCAGAATTTCCGTGGGAATTATGAGTGAGAAAGCGTGGTGATTGGCTGGAGCCCAGTGGAGTGCCATCTAGTGGTGGTCACGGCTTTTGAGCCCCCAAAGTGCCAGTGTGTAGAAGACCGGGACGTCGGATACACACTGGGGCCGAGTGTAGGATGTTCGTTGATTTTTACCGACATTCAGCAGAAGGTGCATGAACGATTCAATCTGAAGTACTATAGAGACTGTATTACAGTGGAAAGCGCAACATAAAAGCTTTGTATGACTAATTTCCTCGACTAAATACTGCACTACCTTCAAAAACAACATTCTTATCTTGTCCAAGTACAATGTATTGAAAATCAAAGGATTTGTCTATCGCTTGTTCTCTTGTTGACATTTTCTAGTTCAAAGCCCTTCTAATAAATTGTAAAACTTAAAACAGGGGATTCGTTTAGAATACAATCCCTGGCAACACTATCAGATTTCATAACGTAGGTAGTGATTTGAAAGAGCAACCTGTAATTTGCTAAAAATGTTCTTTGAAGAACAATTATGGACTAATCACTGTGTATTACATCTTTGAAATAAATCTTTGTGATTGGGACACACCTCAGTAAATGACAAAGGAAACTGGTTAAGACCCCTTTATTTTTTCCCCATTTATTGATAACAGCAGTGAAATTAATTAGGTATTCCACACCTATGTGTAAATATAAAGGCAGACAGCAGGGGCGGATCCAGGTTTTCGGAAAGGGGTGCAACTACTGATGCCAGGGGCGGATCCACGATTTCGGGAAAGAGGGGGCGCACTGTGCTAGAAACAGTGAAATCTGTGGTGAATTTCAATGATTTGCTCCAAATTTCAGAATTTCACGGTCAATTTTACAGATTTGTCGGCCGAAAGGGGAGTGTGCGCCGGGTGCACCCCCCTTGGATCCACACCTGGATACATTATCAAGGGTGTCATCCCATTTCGCCTACTCCTATTTTGCCTAAACTCATTTCGCCTAAACCTATTTTGCCTAAACCCATTTCGCCTAAACCCACTTCGCCTAAATCCATATCGCCTACTTCCCATCAGGGTTGGACCTACCATTACATTTTTAGCCAAAGTAAAGAAAATCCCTATTGAACACACTATTGAACAATAGGGATTTTCTTTACTCTGGCTAAAAAAAGTATTGGTAGGTCCAACCCTGAATTTGCCTACTTCCCATTTCACCTACTTCCCATTTCACCTAAACTCTGATACTGATGGTGAAAATTGTGAGTACAACACCAATATTCAATAAAGATGTACCGGCAATCCGTCCCTTACCCCACCCCCCACAATTGCTGAATCGGTTAATGTCGTCCTGGGTACACCTCATTATTACCCAGGGTAATCCTGGGTAA
>NMRB01003196.1:0-13349 GCA_002633025.1 Notospermus geniculatus
ACAATTTCATAGTCATACCTACCTACCCATTGGAACAACTTTAACATCCAATGCCATCAAAAGTTATATTAGAGGTTTTGGCTGGCTGACTATGAGGAACATGAGTAGCTTGAGATGGCCTCCTCCGTACTTACAGGGCCAATAATGCTATGGCTTCGGCCCTGAATGATGGAAAAGTGAATACAAATCTCATGTCTGTCATGTCTGTATTGTAGAGTATTATAATTGTGCGTGTTTCCCGTACCCTATTTCAGAATAGACACTACAGATGGCGTCCTTGAGCCAAGATCAGGCTCAGGTCCTGTTCCGTGAGGGAGCCACCCTTGTTTTCTTAGACGTACCGCAGGGGACGGAGTTTGGAATCGATTGGAACTCGTGGACGGTGGGGCCAAAGTTTAAGGGAGTGAAAATGATACCACCAGGTTTGCATTTTGTCTATTACAGGTAAGTAAGATTGGCAGTTAGGGAGCATCCATTAAAGGTGCTCTTGTTCGAATTGTAAACATTACGGTGTGCTACCTATTGTCAATTTGTGGTACTAACAAATCAGATAAAATTGAATTAAATCTCGCCTTTTACTAACTTTTTGTTTGTTTTTGAACGTAAAATCATGAATATATTTCAGTTACAAGAATATTTATCAAGATGGATATAAAACTAGATAACATTACATTTTTGGTATACAGGGTGCTGCCACCTGTCCGAGGAAAAATAACTATTATAATCAACCATGTAAATAAACAAATCGTAATGTTTACAAAATTCGAACTAGAGCACCTTTAAGTACATACGTACGCACTAAAATGCCAATTTTTAGACCCCCTCCTCCCCCTGTATGCACCTTGTAAGTTGTACGCCAGTGTTTCCGCCAGAGGGGGGATTATCACCTCCTCAAAAATTTCAAGGAGGAAATATCCCCCCTCCAGTTTGCAGACTCACTAACCTTTTTCAAAAATCACTTTTTTCACCTCACAGTGTTTTTCTTTAATTTCTTACATTTCAAATGCAATTTTTATGCAGAAGGAACACTAATTTTGCATTTTGGAGTGTAACAAGTCGCCCATGGGCGATGCGCTCAGCTGACATATGAAGTTATTGATGAAGCAGTTCTCAAGTTATGGAATAGAATGTCCCATCCAAGATCACCACCTGGCAGTCATAGGCCTACTGCTGAAAGTTATGTTGGAGCACAACAACCAAAATCGATATGATGCACAGATCTGACACAAATGACACTATGCATGGCAAATAAAGCTGAATGAATGACCGTTCTCAAGTTATGGAGCAGAGCACAAAGTCAAAGTCCAAGACGGTCACTAGTTGGCCATATTGCCATTGGAAGTTGGACTTGGAGCTGCTGCTGCTGCTGATCTGCATCACATAAAGCATGGTGAGCCGTGCAGAAAGGCTGTTCTTGCTTTTAGTCAGCACAAGCCCACAAGAAGTTTGACATCATCCACAGACAACATAAAATGGTGACATCATCAGCAGTGCATAAAGGCTATTCTTGCTTTCCATGCAGTCAGCACAAGTCCACAGGAAGTAGTTTGACTCCACACACAGCATAAATGGTGACATCATCAAGCGGGAAATTCAAATACCCTTGTTTCATATTTCTGCAGATTGTGCCCCCTGGTGGACAAACATTGAAAAATTTACCCCCACAGAATGTGAAGAAATAATTAAGCTATGCAACCTATCAATTACAGTTTGATGTGTTTTCTCTAGACTGAGTTATTTGGATTTTTTATTTTACGGAAAATGCCCCCTGGAGGGCAGAATGTAGGTCAAATCGCAAAAATTTTTGGTTCTGTTTCGAGTCCTCCCTAGGGCCTACCTCTCCACCAACTTTCATGACCCTGGACCCTGTGGTTGCGAAACGTGCCAGTTTCACGGACGACAGACAGACACACACACAGACGGACGCCACTCAGTATACATATGACTAGCTCCGCTGACCTTTGGTCAGCTGAGCTAAAAATGACTCTGGAGGCCAAACAAAACAAAATTTTGAAAAAAAAATCTTTTTTTGAAAATCCCCCCCCCCTTGACAATCCTGGTGGAATCCCTGTACGCGAGACTTGGCACTTAAAGGGCAGGTTTCCTCAATGAAATCGACGATTTCATTGAGGGCGCTAAAATGTGCATGCGCCTCACAAACAATAGAAATTCTATTGTTTGCGAGGGGCATGCACATTTTTGCGCTCGTCAAATGGAAAGGCCTGCCTTTAAGAGCCAAGTCTCGCCCCGCGCAGCAATTTTCTCATTTCGGTTTGTCGTAATGTTCATGGTATCAATCAATTCTGCATTTCTATCGTCCAGCGCTACAAATTCTGACCACCAGGTGGCACCGAGAACTGGTTTCTTCCACAACTTCTCCGCGAAGGAAGTAGTCGTAAAGCGATGGGATAAAGTAGTCGAGGATGTCGTGGCGGAACCCACTCCGACGGAAAACGAGGCGGACTTAGAAAGTTACAAGAAAGAGCTGGACCCTTATCTTGGGGCGTACCCTTATGAGAGGTAAATTTTCTCTTGGTTTTGTATTTGTATAGGAAATTTGCCAACATAAGGGACACACTCCGTGTGAGCTACTGCAAAGTCCTGTCCGCAGTCAGACGTACTTCACTGTGGAGAGTGAAGTACTGTGTGTATTTATAGATCGTGGTATGCAGGGCTGGCCTAATATAGTCTCGCAGTAGCTCAGGCTTGACTTTCGACGTCATAGTTTTAACTGAGTTGTTCTTCAGTGCCACGTCACGGATTAGTTCCTCCAGTTCCTCATTACAGTGAAAAGTGCTTTGAGACTCGGTGGAAAGTGCTTTGTATGGAAGGTTCCTCCCATTATTAGCTCACCGGGGTGAGCTATTACGATGGCGCAGCGTCCGTCGTCCGTCGTCGTCCGTCGTCGTCCGTCGTCGTTGTCCGTTAGCAGGGCACGTTTCGTAACCGCTGGAGCTATTGATCTGAAACTTGGTACATATATACCCCTAGGTCAGATGACCCACGACACCAAGTTTCGGTCCGATTCGACTCTCAGTTTGGCCACCAGGTGGCGGAAACCAAAAACACAAAAAGTGCAATAACTCCTGAACTAATGACTAGATCATCTCCAAATTTTTATCATAGGTGTAGCTAATAAGGATACATAACATATATAACGGGTTTTTGATTTGACCTACTTTTCAAGGTCACAGAGGTCAAAGTTCGACAAAAGTGACGAACCTGCCACAGTTTGTCATTATTTCACCGAGCAACTTCATATCTTGCATAAACATGCATTGGAGGGGTACCTTAAAAAATACCAAGTTTCGGCCCGATTGGACATCCAATATGGCCGCCAGGTGGCGTAACCTGAAAATCAAGTAAGTGCTATTACTCAGGAACGGCTTGACGCAGAGTGCTCAAATTTGATATTTACCTCCATCTAGATGACCTTTACATGCATGTCAAATTTCGGCCTGATTTGACTTCAAACATGGCCACCAGGTGGCGTAACCCAAAAATCATCAAAGTGCTGTAACTCAGGAACGCCTTAACCCAAAGCGCTCCAATTTGCTATGTGGCCCCCTGCAGATGACCTTTATGTCCATGTGAAGTTTCGGCCCGATCGGACATCCAATATGGCCGCCAGGTGGCGTAACCCGAAAATCATCAAAGTGCTGTAACTCAGGAACGCCTTAACCCAAAGCGCTCCAATGTGCTATGTGGCCCCCTGCAGATGACCTTTATGTCCATGTGAAGTTTCGGCCCGATCGGACATCCAATATGGCCGCCAGGTGGCGTAACCCGAAAATCATCAAAGTGCTGTAACTCAGGAACGACTTGACCCAAAGCGCTCCAATGTGCTATGTGGCCCCCTACAGATGACCTTTATGTGCATGTGAAGTTTCGGCCCGATCGGACATTCAATATGGCCGCCAGGTGGCATAACCCAAAAATCAACAAAGTCTTTTCTGGGAATGACTTGACCCAGATTGCTCATAACTGATATGTACCTCCCTCTGTCATTAGACTATTATGTCCAACCCAGTGAGCACATGGTCCATGGACCATTTCATTGTTATCAACCAGCACTGCTGCATTCAGTTTCCTACAGTACAGGTCACAATTGACATTCCTACGCAAATTTAGTAAATTTGCGTAAGTTACGTGTAAATCACTCGTAACTTACGCAACAACTCACGACCTATGTTACGCGTAACTTACAAGGTGAGTTACGTGAATTTCGCTAGTTACGCGGTGTACACTGTGAGTTACGAGGCGAGTTACGCGATTTTGGCGAGTTATGCGGTGAGTTATGCGAAACCAAAGCCGTGAGTTCAAGCCTTTCCATTTGACGGGGGCTAAAATGTGGATGCGCCTCGCAAACAATAGATTTTCTATTGTTTGCGAGGCACATGCACATTTTAGCGCCCCTTAAACGGAAAGGCCTGGAGTTACGCGTAAGGCCACACAAAAATAATACTGTGGTTCCGGTAACCCGACCTACCCCCTCAAAATGTTGCCGATCCTAAAGATTTTTTGGCAACTTGTAAAAAAAATAAGCATGATCCTAGGCCGACCCCCCCAACTCTCTAAGATGCAGTCTGAATAACATTATTTTAACAAATTATTTTCTAGTCATTTTAATCACCTTAGTACCCACAGAAACCTTATGTCAAGCACTGCCTAATCGAAAACTACATGTATCACTATCAGCTCACCAAAGTGAAATTTTTCATGAGGTTACACTACTGTGGTGAAAAGCTGTCATCCCATGTACTGGTATATCTCAGCCACCAGCCATGCCAGTTTCACCCAAAGGTCACAGTTATCAAAAAAATTTAACTTTTCTCTTTTGAATTTAACTTTTACTTCGTTATATCATTTTCAGTACCAATCTTATTTTCCTCCAGGAAATTCAAAACCAGCTGTTGTTGAGTTTTAATATCGACGAAAATAAAATAAATGTCGAGTGTCCCCTACCCTGCTAAAGACCTCAAAATAATTTTCCAAAATAAAATAATCATCCCTACCCTCCTACCCCACCTAAAAAATTAAGATGTGTTACCGGAACCACAGTATTATTTTTGTGTGGCCTAAGTTACGAGACGCAAAGCCGTAGGGATGTCAATTGTGACCTGTACTGTAATCTTTGTCCTTTTTTCCAGTTACAAGAAATGGGTTTCGCTGACCAATCACATGACGGACGCTATCATTCGAAAATTAGAGCCGCCGGAAGGGAAGATACTCGCGGTTGTAGAATTTGTGTCGGAGCGGAGTACGTCACAGAGTCGGAAGGCAGAGAAAGGTTTGTAGAAGATGGGGGTCTGTGACGGATACTGCTCGCAGCGCCACGTCGTGGCGTTAGTTTGCGGTTCCTCGTGATTGGGAACTTGCAGCATACATATAGGATTGTGCAAAATGTTGACCAGAGGTGTGTACTGTGTTTTGTGATAAATGTGACCCTCCGCCACAAAACCAGCCGTAAAGTCGCATGGAACATGAGCCTAAACGTACTGGCATGACACCAGGAGATAAAGATAGAGACAGGATCACTCAGACTTCACAATACAGGTTTCCCACGTGACATCATAGCTCAAAATCTCCGCCATTTTGGCCGTCAAATGACGCAACGTCACAGGATCAACACAGCGTTCAGCACGCAGTTTTAACGTTGTCGGCAGTCATCGGCCTCTTCTACAGCAAGCCGTATGGACGATTCGCTTTGTTTTCAACACGGTTTTCACACCAGACCAACTACTTATGCTCAGAAACTGTGAGAGGTAAAGTGATTTGTTGAGTTGTATGCTCCCAGTGGTCTGTACGGGGCGCTAAACTTTTGCACCGAGAACAAGATGGCAGCCTCCATGGTTTCATTTTGACGGCCAATATGGCGGCCGTGTGACGTCAGTGGGAAACCTCTATAGACAGACAGCACCAAAATCGACAAGTGTAACCCTCCACCACAAAACCAATCATCAGTCACTCTGAGGTTGGCAAGTTTGAACCAATGTATTGTCAAATTTAGTATTGTCTGCGTGTCTGTTGTGAAGTCTGAGTGACTCTTTTTTTCTGTCTTTATCTCCTGGTGTCATGTTAGACTATGTTTAGACTCATTTCCGCACGACTTTACAGTGGTTTTATAGTGGAGGGTCACAAATTCAAAACAGAGGCTTAAAAACCAACCTGAGACAACTTAACTCAAAAATGTTTCCAATTTTCAGAAAAGGCTGATCGGGATGAAACAAAGCCGACAACAGACGATTCAGGACTTCCCACAATGCAGCAGAAGCAGGGCAGCCAAATTCGCTTCTCAAAACTGCCGAAGAAATATCCCGAAGGAGCGACACCGGCTGAAATCACGAAATACAGCATGGACTCGAGTTATGCACTAGAAAAACTGATCAAAGACAATTATGAATCAGATTCTGATATCCTCGGTGAAATTCAGTTCAGTTTTATATGTTTTATTGTCGGACAAGTCTACGATGCGTTTGAACAGTGGAAAAAATTGGTTAATTTGTTGTGTACCTGCGAGGTGGCGCTGAAAGATCGTACGGAACTTTACACCCGGTTCATATCCGTCCTCTACCACCAGGTCCAAGAAATACCCAAAGATTTTTTCGTGGATATCGTATCGGCGAACAATTTCCTCACCTCAACTCTTCAGATTTTCTTCTCGAATATGGAAAATTGTGACATGGACGCAGGTTTGAAAAAACGTGGATTAGACTTCCGTGAACATCTGACGAAGAAATTCAAGTGGGATTTTACTCTAGAACCTGATGAAGATGCACCAGTAGTTGTTGAAACAGAATAAATTACTGTAAAGCAGGAAAATTTCGCGTGCAGGAAATTTTCGCGAGAGTGTATGAGTCGCAAATATGAGTACATGCAAGTGACAAATACGGTCCGTGAAGAAAAACTGGAAAAAATGGCAGAGACTCGCAAAAATATCCTGCCGTGAATATGTCTATATACTTCTTGATTCGCGAAAATTTCCAGCCGCGAAATTATCTTGCTTTACAGTCGTTGTTTTTAGTCACCTTCTCGCCTGTCGTATCCAGTGCATACCCAGCGTTTGCGTGTATCAAGTCCTCCTTATTAATATTTTTCAATATGCAGCCATTTCTACCAGCATCATAACTCTGACGTATCAAACAGCGCCATATTTCTCCGGGAACTACTTTGACGAAGATCAGTTTAAACGTGGTTCGACAAGACTTTGAATGATCGAAGTCGCCAATTAGACATTGTGAGTGTTGTTGCTTCATATAGAAAAATGAGTTGAAGCGCGTTAACTTAACTGATGAAGGGTTAGTCACGGTATAAGGCCACGCTTATTTTATTTGTTGGATTACGGATTTTTACCTTAGAATGCAAGTACGGTATGGAGGGAAAAAAATAAAAATAAAAAGGTCTTCCATGTTATTAGCTGCCTGCTTCACCGTCACTCGAAGGTAAAAATCTTCCCCGCCAGCCGTCTTGGCTGTTCACGTTCCTGCACAAGGCATGCTGGGAGCGATGGGATGAGCGTGTGTGGTAAAACACCTGACGGTTTTTAGCAAATCTGCGGAATTGCAGAATTTTTCAACTGGATTTTACGATCGGCGCGGAAAAAAATTGTTTTCGTGTTTGCTGGGGCTGGTGAGGAAAAAAAAGACTGCCAAAAATGGTAGGGCGGGAAAATTTTTTTTTCTTCACTTTCTGATTTTTTAGGGTAGGAGGGTCTGTAATCCAACAAATAAAATAAGCGTGGCCTAACAGCACGTTGAACTTCTCAAGTGGTGAAGCTACATGTATGGCAGCCAGTTTTGTTTCGTGATGGAGGTGGGGTTCTGGGAGAAAGAGTAGGCCACAATATTTGCCAAATACCACGCAGACACGGGTTTATTATACAAAAATCATACCCTACAAATTTCAGCTCAAAAGGTTATACCACAGCAGAGAAAATCCGCGAACATTAACCGTGACAGAAAATCAAGGATGAAAATAAAGGTCACTCTAGTGAACCAATAAATTTCTTGTGTGGGTTTTTCTTCCAATAGCATTGCCACTGAATGCGCATCTTTACTCTTGAATGCTATTTCATCCAAATAAATAATATTCTTTTATCTTTATTAGGGATATTGAAGTCAGTAGTGTTTCATCTGGTGAGATGGTGCAACCCATTGATATTGATCAGGTGGTTGGAGTATGTTCTGCCAGAACTGAACACCGTCGATCTGACCGAAGATCATGAATTCTTCATCGAATCGATCATCGAATCAGGAATTCCGGATAACATTCGGTAAGCATGGTAAGGTTCACTTTCATGTGTCCTCTCTCTAAAGGCTGAATGATTTAATTTTATACCAGTGGTATACATGTTCAAAAACACTGATCATCTGAACTATCTTCCTCATCACTTCATTTGCATACAATTTTGTCAAATTTGACCATACTCAGATGTTTTATTTCAGTGACATGGAAAAGACTTACATTGAAGATGAAGTTTTCAATGTTGATTTTGTCAATGTAACTTGTGACTTGTAATGTGACTTGTAACTTGTGATGAGGAGTTCTTCCTTGTCTGCTGCAGATGATGCAGCAGACAAGGAAGAGATGAAGATGATTAATGACGAAAAATGCATAATATTCATGAGCCAGTTGGAGCCAATCATCGAAGAGAAATTCAAGAAGTGTAACGTCTGTGATGGAGCAACTACTATTCGACGCCAGAAGTCCGGCACAGCAGTACTGTTCATGTGGACGTGCTCAGAAGATAAACGCCATACTGGTTCCTGGAGTACCCAGCCACGTTACTCAAAGATATTTGCTGGGAATATATTGGCAGCTGCCTGTCTTCTGTTCAGTGGTGGGAGCTATACAAAAATGGCCATGTTCTTTCGCTACATGAACCTGGATTTCATTGCAGAATACTTTTTCTACAGGTACATATTTTTCCTTTTAGGTTTCAGTGCATGTACTAGTAATGTACTATAAGGACAAAAACACCTGTGTGAATCAGATCAGACAATTTTGCACAGCCTCAGAGATAACATCGTTTAGTTCTGTAATTTCTGTAATGAAATTGCATCCATTACTTGAGTAAACTGCTTTGTCTTTTCCTGCCGAATGCCTCAAATAACTGGAGGTTTTCATTTACTAAAATTTTCATTTTCATTCTCTCTTCAGTATGCAAAGGAAGTACCTTCACAAGGTTATCAAAACAAAATGGGAACGGATGCAAGAGGAGCTCTGTGATAAAGCACAGTCGTTTGACCATGTGCTGGTGTCAGGTGATGGCAGAAATGACTCGCCTGGTCACTGTGCATCCTATTGCACTTACTCACTCCTAGAAGAGCAATTGGGTGCGATAATTGCATGCAGAATTGTTGAAATTCGTGAGGATGAGAAACGTTATTCCAACAATATGGAGAAGCTAGACGCAAGGGCCCAACGCGCCGCGTAGCGGCCAACAGCGAAGCTAGCCAAAGACTTGTCACGGGTCAATCAATAGAACTGGACTCANCTCGACCAATGACGATACATTGAAAATGTGTTAGGTATCCCGTCGACATAAATTACCACGTTACATAAATTATTATAAGACAAAGAAGGCAATTTCTCTGCAGGAAAGCAAAAGAGTGAGATACGAATTAATCAGCAGGGTTCCTGTTGTGCCACCTGTAACTATTGTTGGAAAACTTGGTGCAGTCTGCTATGATAACACACTCTCTTCTGTGGTAGGAATATTATATAACGGGTCTGTAAAGATGTTTGAAGTCCTAGTTTATTTCTTTAGGAAAGGGGCCTATAGAATGACATATAATGCTTCAATCTTTAGACATGACATTGTTTTGAGAAAACAGTTTTTCAAAACCTACATGGTCGTTCTATCATTCGAACAACGCCTCAACATGAAACCAAGTTTTGAATTGTTAGATTTTTCAAAGGGGAAGTTTGTGGGTGACGTTATCTTCCCAGAGACGGACATCTGTCTAAAAATTCGGGCGAAAAAATTGCGAGATAGTATGTACATGAATTGGATGGTAGACCGCGTTTGTGTTCTTTGTAAAGTCGATAGCCACGGATATTTAGTTCTGACTCTGTACGATTTTGTTTTAAACACAAAAAATGGAAAAACTAATGCTATTCTTTTTAATGAAACGAACATTTTCGAAGGGAATTACCCGGAAATAAGAGGTTCAAGTATGGGTCCAAAATATGGGTTCAAGTTTATCAATGAGAGAGATCTGATGCTCACTGCCACTGGCCCAATGAAGCGGCGCCGCGGTAGCGTTATGTTTTTTCGTTACTTCCAAGAGAAATATAACTTTAGATTCTTAAAGGCAAAAATCTGGTTTAGGACAAGGATATTCGCCACTGCTTACGCGGCTAGTGGGCATTACAATACCAGGGTACGTGTTGTTCTGGTACGGAACAATATAGCTGGTACTCTGCAACTTAAGTGCTAAGTGAATTCTGACCATTTGCGGCACGGGCGTTTCATCTATCTTAAACCTTCACAAAATAGATTGCGTCTGCCGGTCATACGTGGAAAAAGAAACATATTTGATTTTCTTGCAACTGATAGCCACAATGATGCACTGTATTTGTATTTGAGACGCGGTGTAGGCCAACATTATATCAACCGGCGTCGGAGAAAAGATATCAAAATTTTGAATTCAGTTTTGGTCTATAGGAATAAACACAATTGAAGTGCCACAGTAGGTAGGCCTACTACTCGGTCTCCCTCGCCACCTTGATAAGACTGGTGTCCTGTCCAACCCATAGTCAGTGGTAACACCGAGGCTGGACTGATACTATATCCAAACCTCAGCAGCTGACAAAAATGGCCGCCATACTTTTCAATAGGAGCTGTCAGCGAGTTGACCAATAGGTGTCACTACGGCCCAATTCAATGCATCTAGCGGACCCAGTCATTATCGATCGAGCAGCAATCACGTAGATTTTCCTGTACATTGGTCCGCTAGGACTTTGCTGCCATCTGTTGGCAATATGCACGGCTGACTGCTCCTACTTCATCACTTGAGAAGTTCAACGCGCTGTTATAGCGTTACTAACCCTCGGCTCATCTGGTAAGGTACCAGGCCATGTCGAATTAGCGGAACCAGCGGAACTTGAAGGAAAAACAATGTTGTTTTTTAAATAATAACTGCACTGTTCAAATCGAATTGTTGGGCGCCGAAAAAACTAGGTCTACGGTAGGCCTAGGCCATGTAGGCCCACCGGTAGCCTAGCCTAGACCTAGCATGCCTAGGGCCTACATTTAGGTCTCAATCCGCACATCATGACTGCAGTTCGCGTGTTGCTTACCAACGGCTGTGTCAAAACAGCAAAACGACGAAATGACAAAATGGCGAAACTAAATGATCGACTACTTTGTACTTCTTGGGTTGTCCATCCATCCAACTCAAGTTGGCCCAGTAAAACAATGTACTTCTAAGCAAAGCAGATATGTGCCATGTGCCACTAATCAAGCCTCCATACAGGATAGATGATCGGTTCTGACCTCTTGTACTAATTCAACAATGTCTGTAACCGAGACCTGTTTTGAGCTCACCAGGGTGAGCTCTTACAATGCTGCTGTGTCGTCGTCATCCATCAGCAGGGCACATTTCGTAACCGCTAGGGCTACTGATCTGAAACTTGGTGTATATATACCCATTGGTCAGATGACCTATGATACCACGTTTCAGTCCAATTCGATTTGACACGTTTGGGGAATAGATAATTACTTCAGCCTATCCAAAAAGAGAGAAGTAAAAATCTTGTGCAGGGTGCCCCCAAAATTGCACAGCCATATTTCTGGCTATTCTACAATGCGGCTGTGTGTTTGGGGCACCCTGTATTTGGTCTACAAGTGATTGAAAAATAAAATCACCATAAAGTACGTCCACCATCGAAATCCGTTAAACAGTGATTTTACCTATCCATACAAGATAATACCACAAGTAGTATTCAAACGTAATTTCAGTATGTACAATCATGATAAAGGGTCAAGGAGGACTGGTTGAATCACACAGATCGGCTACCATAGGCCTATGTTAAGCCTAACATTAGATTGGTACATGTATGATCTTTTGCTGTGGGTGTAAGGTGACAGTTTTCACTGGGATGTAAGAAGAGTGACTTTTAGCCCTGTACTGCAAAAAGATAAGCCCCTGATTTTCCTAAGTACAACATTGATCACAAATTGCTCCCTAGCCCAACCAGATGCAGAACCAGTAAAGTGTCTCACTTCAGGTCACAAGCCGAGTAGGCTGAATTCTACCCAGATCACCAGATGCCCACAGTGTATACATGAATCCTATTCATAGGAATATCGGTATAGATCTAGGCCTAAAACCACTGACACCTATGACCTGTTTCTGAAGATACATTCAGCCTCTTAATCATCCTAATTGTTTACGGCTGTCTTAGTACAAAGTAGTCGATCATTTCGTTTTGTCATTTCGTTGTTTTGTCGTTTTGCTCTTTTGATACAGCCCTTACCAACACCGAGTCGCGTGTTGCTTTCAGTCAACAGCTGAACGAAGCAAGGACGAGTCACGTGTTCGTTCTATCGGCTGCAGACCAGGTTCCGCTGGTTCCGTTGTTTCCGCTGGTTCCGCTAATTCGACATGGCCATGGTGAAGGTACCATGCTTCAACTCATTCTTTTATAAGGAATTCATTCAACTCCTTCTTATTACGTGTAGCAAAAGTCTCCATTAAATCATTCAAATACTAGATCGATTTGAACAGTCTTGTCGAGCATGCATTGACACAAGATCATGATCAACCTCGTCACCATGAATTAGCGCTGTGGTATACGGTGTACTCTGAATGATCACCTCTGTAAAAGGTAACCTATGTTAATAATTATAGAGATAGCCGTGTTGATCGTTGAATGAATGAGAAGAAATGAAATAGGTAACACCGTCTTTTGAATCAACTTGGTTGTATTGAGACAAGCTAAAGCTTGTCTCAATACAACCAAGTTGATTCAAAAGACGAGCTTGTCTCAATACAACCAAGTTGATTCAAAAGACGGTGTTACCTATTTCATTTCTTCTCAAAGGTAACCTATGAACGAGGTTGCCTAAAGGTCAAAGGTTACGTCGGCTGCCACGAAATACAAAACCTAATGCAGACAGAGGCGTTTTAATTTCACTTTATTTAGAGAATTAGTGAAGGCGTAGCCAGAGCCGTTTCTTGTATAGTAAACTGAACATGATCATCACGTGACCACGGACGGACCCAGCCATCTTAGGCAGTTGATATATTCAGCTAAAGATGGCACTGCGGATGTTTCTCTTGGCCATTGGTCGAGATGTTAATAATAGACAAAGGGTTGAGCTACAGACATGACAGAACCCA
>NMRB01003196.1:13795-24334 GCA_002633025.1 Notospermus geniculatus
TAGTTGGAATAAGACCGTGCCAGCTTGATTTCACTGACGAAGGAAATAGTTTTTCATGCAAATATGACAAAAATACTAAGCAATCTTACCTCAATATTTACTGGAAAGGTGAAAGTCGACCAGTGCGGTATCGTCTCCGAGGAGAAACAGCCCGCTGCTTCTGGAATCAAAAAGATAAAATGATAATTATCAATAATTTTATACGGAGGAAACTCAGAAAGGGCGTTGAGTACGGACAGGGACAATTCAGTGGTGTGTCAATTTCAGAAGATTGCAAAGTTCCCCTGAAACATCAAGTTGAAATTAAAACTGCCCAGGTTGATGTCACCCGCCATAAATATTTCAGAGGGACGATTTTCGTTGAAGATGACGGCTCATTCGTACAGATTATTGCGGAAAGTTCAATACGTACCTTGGATTGGGAATTTGTAAACAAATTTTACAGGGTGTAAATAAAAAAATAAAATAAAAAGACGCGGATTTCAGGGCAGATTCGCTGCGCTTTTGTCCCTTTATTCAAGGGGGACGCGACCTCTGCCCCTTGGCCAACAGATCTGTAAAATCGACCGTGAAATTCTGGCCAACTTGGCGCAAACTTCTAGCACAGGGCGCCCCCTTTTGCCCAAATCCCAAATCCTGGATCCTCCAACTTCCAACACTGATTAAAAATGGAAGGAGGTGCGAAAACCTGTGATAGCTTTTCAACGCGTGGCATGCCAATATACTAGTATATTTTGTAGTACGAGAAAGAGCTTTTCTACCTGAATCAGACATCGCCCCCTGCTGATCGCAAGGATGCATGCTGCCGTTTACCTTGAGGACAAAACCACAGACAATCCAGTAAATAAAGCGGCGAGAAATCGCCAACGTCACGTGATCTCTTTGCGTTGTTTTAGCGACTGAATTGTGATACCTGTCGCTAGTTTGTCGCAAGGTAGATCGCAACGTGCATCAGATCGATTGACCGCGACTGAGAAGAGGCCTAACACTGGCGTCGATAATTCCGTGCCTCAGTCCAGCTGCCAAAGAGAATTGTAGTTATACCAGCTTAGGACAGAGGGCAGCACTATCCTATTGCGGTTACCACAACTTAGTATAGGTGGCAGCACGAGGAAATCCTTAAAATTGGATCCCCTGCAATACCATTTCTAGGGGTTTTAGGGGGGCATTATCATGCTGGTGATTCACTTTTTTTCGTACGCGATTTTACTCATGCATAATTAATCGTGTTGACTATTTTTGCAGTTGTTTCGGCAAATAGAAGGGATGACAGCTTATTTTGTAATCAACATGGCCGACTTTGGCAATCTGTCTATTTCGCGAACTGTCTATAGGGAACCTCAATATCAATCAGTACCGACTGTTATGCAACTCTCTTTAGTTTTGTAGGTAGTAAACTCAGTTTTAAAAAGTTGAAAAACGACAGGCCATTTTTTTGAACAGGCAATAACCAGTCTACCATCACGGTAAACCGTGAATGTACATTCGCCTGTACAAAATGTAGGCCCAGTTTTCAAAAACTTTTAACTTCTTTAAAAAACTTTGAATTGAAAAAAATCAAACCATATTCATGTTGAACGCACATAACTCAATATATTCAGGAAGAATTTTGAGTTTTTTTCAATGCTGAATTTGTACACAATTCTGGAGAAAAGGTATGTTGTCTCACAGACAAGACACAGAATCACGGTGTACCGGGATGGTGTAGACTGATAAAGCTATCACATTGAAACAAACATATAAAGTAAGGTTACATACCTGCCGAGACGCGTATTTTGAGATATTCCTAAATTTGTCCAACAAAGATAGAGTTTGGAGAGAGTTTGTAAAAAGTATCCGAAATCGTGCACAAAGCTTAGGTTCCACAAGATCCACGTTGTAGCTGACTATGAATGTACAGAGGCCTATGTGTCTCCTAGGTCTTTGCGTAGCAAGATGTATGAGCCTATGTTAGGTAATGTTCTTTGACTTTGTTGCATCATATTTTTAAAGTCCCCAGTGATGAGGTAACGTAGCTTCGCATGAATGAAACTCATGAACCTCTGAATTTGTTGCATCATTATTTATTTGGTGACTTGGCCGGTGACTGAGAGCAATTCTAAAGCGGCCTATCCACATACAATATTATTGCACAATATGAGGATCAAAATGGGCAATATTATTGCCGATCGTTCTCCCATCCATTATGCCAGAAGCACATNCCCTCCTCTGTAGGGTAGTTGCCTTACGGTAGTGGTTTAAAGAAATACATAAAAAATGTGTAGCTATTGTAGCTGTACATGTAGGCATATGTATGGAACTTTATTGTCTAACATTCAGTCTAAACTTATTTGTTTACATCAGTCTTTGATCTAGCAGTTGTTATTGGAGTTCCTCCAATGCGGGGAGGTAATGTTGTGGATGGATATTTGTTGAGACACCCTGTATGGTCGCCGAAATAATGTTCTTATGTTTTTTCGTTATAATAAAGCGCCCTCTGTAAAGCACATGGCTAGAATCTCGAAATTGCTGAACCAGGGAATTCGTGTTGTTTTGTTAGGGCACGGATTTTCAGGGGATTACCCCTTTTTGTCGGAGGTGTTACCGACAACTACTATGAGAGAAGTGGATGCTCTGGAGCAGCAGATGCGTGCTAGAATGGTGCCAAGTTCGGGGCCTTCGCCGAGACGACACAGGCCTGGTACACCACCGGAAGTTCTGGAATCTGACGTTGATCATGTGGATATAGGTCCAGTCGCAGTACATGAGGTAATCCAGGAGGAGCCTCATCGCACGAGTAGACCCACAGGCACGAGGACTCTCACAGCTACACAGCCGGAGTTTGTTCCAAGTTTATCTGGAGGAGTCTGTAAACTCCCCTAGTCGGTAGTAAGCCTTGCTTCGGGCGTGATGTGGTAATTTTTGGCCTAAGTTGAGGTAGTTTAGTCAGGTGAAATCTAGCTGGGAAGCTTGTGTTTTAGTTCGTTTCCAGTCCGCTGCGCCATTGTGGCAGCACTTTCCCACACCATGTGCTTCTGTGGTTCGGCTTGCTATCGGCAGGTGGCGTATCCGTACGGTCTGTTGGTGTTTTTGAGTCAAGGTGGCATTGATTCTGCCCTGTCTGAATTAATTGTACACATGCAGAACAACCGGTTTGAGATGGTCAAGTTAGCAGTTTATTTGAAGGTTTTGTATCATTTATGTCTTTTCAGTTGAACCAGCCAGTTGCATCAAGTTGTAACCACGGGAATAAAGTTCCACGAAGTCGATGATGTAATCTAATGGTGCAAATTGTTGTCGAGTTGATTTTGTTTACACCCGGGAAATCACACCGTTCCTTCCAACGAAGGTATGGGGCCAATCTATGAGCACGGGCATCTCGCCATTTCTAATGGCAAATGCATTGGCCATGCATTACAAGTGCGTGACCAGACGTACATGTACGTGTATCCTATGGAGTTTCTTCACGTGACGTCACATTTCCATGACGACACGATGCCGCCATTGGCCGTCAAAACATCAACCGACGTCACGGCATGAACACAGCGTCAACACACAGATCGTGACGTCAAAATATCATGANTCACAGCTACACAGCCGGAGTTTGTTCCAAGTTTATCTGGAGGAGTCCGGCCACCGGTAATTCAAGGTGCTGGATACGCAGAGCAATTACCGAGCACAATCAGTCCTATTACTCCCATACAAGCTTCGTCACGATTGGGTCCTCAGCCTTCGTATGGGGGTGGACAGTCTGTAGCAGACATTCAGGCCGAGTCGCATTCGCAAATCATGAAGCTGGCCAACACAGTGGATCAGATAACTCTGAAAGCAAATTTGCCGCCGTTGGAAGTGGTTAAGTTCACGGGTGACCCCTGTGAATATCACAAGTTTCAGTCTAGGTTCTATGACATGGTGGACTCGCAGAATCTAACCGATTCGCAGAAAATGGCCCGCCTCCTACAGTTTACGGACGGGAAGGCTAGAAAGGCCATCGCAGCATATGACGGACTTCCTGGCGGAGTGAGGAAGGCCCTGGACGTACTGCGACGTCGTTTCGGACAGCCACATGTTATTGCGGAATCGTGTGTTGAAGCGCTTGTTGGGGGGCCACAGATCCAGCCGAACGATGCGCAAGGGCTGCGTGAGTTTGCGGACAAAGCGAGAGCCATTTTGGAAACGCTTAATTCGCTACATGCTGTAGGTCAGATGAACTTGGCCAATTTGGGGAAAATGTCCAGAAAGTTGCCTACTCCGCTGCAGTACAAGTGGCGGGACCGAACTCAAAAAATTCGAGATAATGGAGCTCTGCCTCATCTTTCTGACTTGGTAGAATTTATAGACAAGGCTGCTGAGGCAGCCAGCGATCCGGTATTTGGCCAGGTCCATGTGGGACAGCCCAAGAAGGAGGTGAAACGAGATACATATAAGACTGGGGGTGCTAGCAAACCAAAGGAAAAGGTAACGTCGCTTGCCACAGGTGTCAAAGGTGCACCTGGAAGGAAGTGCTATGTCTGTCAGGGTGAACATTTCCTGAAGAACTGTGAGGCGTATAAAGGGAAACCTCAGAAAGAGAGGCATGCTGTGGCAAGGGCCAAAGGGCTGTGCTTTAATTGTTTAATCAAGGGACATAGTGTTGGCAACTGCAGGGCTGACAATCAGTGTGCTACGTGTAAGGGGAGACATCACACTCTCCTCCA
Organism: Notospermus geniculatus; assembly: GCA_002633025.1. Classification (NCBI taxonomy): domain Eukaryota; kingdom Metazoa; phylum Nemertea; class Pilidiophora; order Heteronemertea; family Lineidae; genus Notospermus; species Notospermus geniculatus. Next base: position 18,472 of record NMRB01003196.1, read on the forward strand.
TCGAGAAAGGCAAACACCAGAATCAGCTGAGGCAGGGAAGACCGAGACGTCGGAGGAAGGATCTACTACGGTCAAGGCTACTGTAAATAGTGCAGCTACGAATACGAAGGTCGTTAATGCCCAGGTTCAGGACAGGCTTCAAGTCGCCTTACATGTCGTGCCAGTCAAGGTGATTGGTGAAACTTGTGAGGTCAGTACGTATGCCTTGCTAGACTCAGGCAGCGAGGATTCCTTTGCTGAGGAGAGCCTCGTCAAAAAACTGAATGTAAAACAGGACGGGTCAGAGGAACTCAGTATATGCACGTTGACAGGTGAATCCATGCTGGCTGTTACCAAATGTAACCTAGTAGTTAGCAGTACAGACCCAACTGCGCAGGAGAATGTCAAGGTACCGGTGAAGGTAGTTCCATCACTGAACATTAGCACTGCCAAGCTAACAGATGTGTCAAGGTGGAAGCATTTGGAGGGCATAAATCTTCCGGTCGTGGAGAAGGGAAAAATTTGCTTGCTGATTGGTACGAATGTGCCACAAGTTCAAGTGCATTATGAGTGCAGGATTGGTCAGGAAGGACAGCCTATAGCAGTTCGTACTATCTTCGGGTGGTCTGTCTTCGGCCCTATTGGTGGTGGTAAAGGTTCGAGTAAAGCACATGTCAATTTTGTGAAAACCAATGAGCCTGGTGAGCTGATGGAAGGGATGAGTCAGTACCTAGGATTTGAGAACTGTACGGTGAAGAACACTAGAAAGGAGATGTCGCAGGAAGACATCAAGGCTTTAGAAATATTGGAAAAAGGGACCGAGCGAGATGGAAACGGTTACAGGGTTCCGATGTTGTGGCGTGACAAGGATGTCCAGCTGCCCAATAATCGTACATTGGCTGAGAATAGGTTGAATTCTTTAAAGCGCAAGTTTCTGGACAAGGCCTACGCAGAGAGATACAGGGAGTTTATGGATATGTTACTGGACAGAGGGTATGCTAGAACGTTGACAGCGGAAGAAGCGGCTGCAGTTGGTCCGAGAACGTGGTACCTTCCACATCATGGGGTCACGCACCCTCAGAAACCCAACAAGTTACGCATTGTTTTCGACGCTGCAGCCACGTACAAGGGAGTCTGCCTGAACAACCAGCTGATGCAAGGCCCAGATCTGAACAATGGCTTATTGTCTGTTCTACTGAGGTTCCGTGAGGGTGAAATTGCAATTGCAGGCGACATAGAAAAAATGTTCCTGCAAGTTCGAGTGTCTCAGGAAGATGCTGATTCCCTTAGATTTTTATGGTGGGAAAATGATGGTGATGATGAGCCCCAGGAATTCCAGATGACGAGGCACATTTTTGGGGCAACCGACTCCCCCAGTTGTTGCACATACGCACTGAGGAAAACAGCAGACAACTGTCGTGGAAGGTTTGGTGAAAAGGCTATTGAATCAGTGAAACGTGACACGTACGTTGACGACTACCTCCCATCGCTCAATGACCCTACTGAGGCCATCGTTCTTCTCAGGGAAGCTACAGACATTTTGCATGATGGGGGATACCACATCTTTAAATGGTTCAGTAGCCATCGCGGGGTCATCGCCAGTGTGCCAGCTGAGGAACGTGCTAGGCCTCAGTTAGATTTAGACTTGGACTCCTTGCCTATAGAGCGGGCCTTAGGCGTGCTATGGGACACAGAGGAAGACAACTTCAGGTTCAAGGTCATCGATCGGAATAAGCCTTTGACTAAGAGGGGCGTGTTGGCTACGCTATCTTCATTGTTTGATCCAATAGGCCTCGTTTGCCCTGTGGTCTTGGAGGCCAAGATTATAATGCAGCATCTCTGGAAGGGTGGCGTAGATTGGGATGACTTTTATGGGGGAAACTAGCTCAAAATGAGTTCAAGTTGAGATCCAATCGTAAATCACACTTCTTTAATAAATCACATAAAACAGGTACAACTCTCCAGGATTGGACTTCCAATATCCGGTGTGTCCAGGTGCTGGGTCTCCAAGCTTCTGTCCCTGCCGGGGTTATCTCCCCAGAACCAAGCTCACGAGGTGAGCTGATAATAACGCCAATTTACAGACAAAGGCACAAGGTAATATCTAGGTCCTTGTTTCATTTTGGCAGATCAAAGGTGCCTAGCGGTCTGGGCAATGAATGGGTAATTTAAGTGAGCATCCTAAATAAGTTTCTAACATAATAGTTGTTCGGCTGATACGAGGGAATAACAATCCGAACAGTGAATGGTTAGTTAAGATAGACATTCTAAAGAGCTTTTAATCGAATTGACAAATAATAGTAGATCGACAAATCAAAGGGATGCCGAACAGCGAATGGGTAGATAGNATAGCCTAAGGAAGAAGCCGGTGATGCTGTTCCTCGAAAACCAATTCTACAGTACTCTTTTAAGACGGACATCGTGATTCCGTCACGAAAATTATGTGAATCCGTCACGGGCGGATTGTTTCTATAGGTTTCCTATAGGGAATTTGCACTCGTGAGTCCGTCACGAAAATTCGGTGATTCCGTCACGGTGATTCGAAGCCTCTGGAAGCCCGAGAATGAAGTGTAGGAGTTTGAAATAGTTAGAATAAAGAGTATAAACTACCGAATTATCTATGTATTAGCAGCTTTCCTATATCACACGAACAAGAGAGCAGAGAATTTGGCGCGAATTCAGCGTGTTGGATCGCTATGTCCGAATCGAACTGATTCCGTCACAGCGCTTCTGAACTGGAGTTACTAGTAAATCATTCAGTTTTCAAAGCCACCTTTATTTTTTCCATAGAAGCTAATCATGTTTTTCACAAAAAAACTTAAAGAGCATTGATGATTGGTATAATAATGGAAATATTGGTGTTCAAAGTGCCAAAAATCCGTGTAAATATTCCGTCACGCTGGAATTCTTGTCTTATTCATTTGCCCGAACCCATCCAATGGGTGCTCTATCGTCCGTTCGGTTTACATTTAAATTCCTTTGCAGTGCATTATTACTTTGATTGTTCTGTATGGAACAATTCACCAAGGGCTCGACCTTGCTTTACAAAATAGGGTCTGCAGCTCGAACCACTGGACCGAATCGGGATGGGGTCTTCGGTCTTCTTTCTTCTAGAAAGATTCTCCATCCAATCAGTATTTTGGGGCTCTGGGTAGTGGAAGTATGCTTGTGCGTTTTTTTGACCACCTTGTATTGTCCTCTGGTTATGACTGGAGGTGATGACATATTCAATATTGAGGAGAATTAGACAAGATCAGAAGATTTTGGTACTAGTAGTAGTTTATTGTTCTCTGGTTGTGACTGGAGGTGACGACATGATCCATATTGAAGACAATTAGACAATATCAGAAGGTACAATGCAGAGTAGGCCTATATTATATTGTCCTCTGGTTGTGACTGGAGGTGACGACATGATCAATATTGAAGACAATTAGACAAGATCCAGAAGATATTGGCAGAGTATATTATACTGTCCTCTGGTTGTGACTGGAGGTGATGACATGATCAATATTGAAGACAATTAGGCAAGATCAGAAGATATTGGCAGTGTATATTAATATCTCCCCTATGAATCTGCTGTAGGCCTACTCTTACCACGGACATAGGTCCGTGGTCTCACGAAGAAAAAAGCAATGTATTTATTCTTGTATGGAAAAACGATATGAGGTTTGTCCGCACCCGAATAGAAGCAGTCAGCCGCGCGTATTGCCAAAAGATAGCAGCAAAGTTCTAATCCGGAGTTCAATCTTCAAGCTTAAACCGTTTTAAATAATGTGTGAGAATGCCTCCCGTATGCCAGTGTTCGCTTTAATTATTGTTTGGCGGACACTCAAAAACAGAAATCCACCAGGCTAGGCTCCGAGCCGCTGATCAGCATGAGATCCCCATCGCATCGTCCCCCGCCGTCCGTGCCACGTCGCAGACCTAGGTGAGCTAGGCCTGATCCGCCGTCTCTTTTTGTTGGGAGGCATTGGCAAACAAGTGCAGCGAAAAATATTACACCGGTGTTTTCATTCGTTCGAAAAAGACGGCTGAGTCTAGAAAGCTGATGTAATAAAGCGGGAATAAAAGCAAACTGCCCAGGTGGCAGGCCTGATTCATTTCAATCGAATGCGCGCCCCGGCCATGCGGTTCGACCCGGCCCCATCGTGATGTGGGCACTACCAGACCTGACGTCGAGCAAGCAAGCGCTAATCCGATGTGTTACTTGCACGAACTTCAAAGTGTTCTACCACATTTTCAAAAGGATAAAATACGGCAATTATCAACGATTCCAGTCTTTAAGAGTGTTTTTTAATTTCTAAAGGTCTTGTGATGAAAAATTTTAGTAGGCATTTTGTAAAAATCGAGTTTTATTTCGACCCAAATCAACTTGATCCCACACCCTCTCATTCGGTACCAATTTAAAACAAGCGAGATATGTTTTTGTGTCACATTTTTTATTCATTTCATTATTGAATTTAAATGTTCATTTAAGTAGCTAAAAATGCTATGTATTTCATTGTCATCCTCACGATATTTATTATTTGCGCTCACCTTCAACATTGGGAAGTAGCACAAAAAAATTCTCATTTTGAGCTGCTGCGTCAAAATATTGCGCGAAATGTCCTCTGCGTTCTTCGAGGTCCGCAACGTCACAATATCTTGCGTCACGGAACGTCAAGAAAATCATTCGCATTCGTTTGTGTCTGCTGTCAACATCGAACTCTGTCACTCTCTGATTCTGTTCGCAAAACTNTTTTATAAAGATTAATGAGGCATACAACAGTATATCTCATTTCTTGGAGAAGGATGGTCGTCCAATGTCTGTGGAAGAAGAATCTTGTGAAACTGAAAGTTCTCAACTTAATGACAATATCAGTGAATATGTAGTGGAAGTCAGGCCGAAATCTGAATGTTACGTCATCAGGATAAACAAGGATAAAGTACGGTATACGAATGGGTGAATGTCTGTAAACTACTATACGGGCAGCCAGCAGATAGAGGAAACGGAGGTTTGCAGTTCAATGCTTTGTTTTATTCGATGGTAGGATACAATGAAGCAGACATCAGGGAATTTGGTTCTTTTCATGTGACTGTATAGATCTACCCTGACGCAGATGATCCCAAGCTTATGATTCAAGGGAAAATGTACATAATGTGGTACCGGTACCTGGAACATTTCAAGCATATACTGGCATATTTGATTGTCGGTCGTGATTTTCCTACCAAAATGAAAATCAAGCTGTTCTCGTGCTAGTTTGGTTCCCGAACCCACCGCTAGGGCTATGAGGGTTCGGTATTGGCTTCCGAGCATTTCCTTTTATGGCGTTACTATTTTTAGAATCACAATGAAAACATAGGCACGTGGTTGGGAAATGTCAAAGCGAATTCAACATGTTGAAGGGGAAAGCCTAATGTTTTCGGCCACTACGAACGCAACCATCGAATTTATTTGATTCAGAGGCTGGTAAAAACGACAAACTTGCCGAATTGTTGGGGTAATTCGGCGGTGACCTGTGCATGCATGCATGGACGTGGTTTAGGCATCGCGTAGGCTACATGTGCAGAAAAAGCGTGATGCTGCTCTCGAAAAGGCATCCAAGGCAAATTGTGTTGCTTCTGCAGCAAGACTCACTTAAACGGTGTGCCAGGTCACCAACAACCATGCAAACCCCTAGGAAAATTCAGTTGTGAGAGTCTATCCGGCGTTGACGTCGCATGTATTCCACCATTTTGTCTACTGATCACGGCATGGGTTGGAGAGTGTCTCCCTTGCGGTTGGAGAGTGTCTCGTGACGTCAGGCAACCAAGAATCCGGAGTCCAGCGTTCCAAATAAGGAATGTGCCACAGCCAATACCAAACCCTAGATGCGTAGCCCTCTAGGGGTTGGGAACCAAACTA
>NMRB01003196.1:47109-60656 GCA_002633025.1 Notospermus geniculatus
GGGGGGGGGGGGTTAGGGGAGCGTAACCCAACAGTATGATGTCACGTATTGTACTGGAAATGATGAATGAGTCTGCATAACATGTCACATTTTGTGTACAGTATTGAAGTTACACCAACTCTTACCATCTGTCACTGTATCTTGTGTACTTGCCAATTCAGGCATGTCAGGATTAGCTTCTACGGGTGGTGGCTGAAAAGTGATACGGAAAGCGAGAACAAAGATTATACATGTAGGCCTACACCCTACATACCTGAGTATGTAGTGCGTCACCGGTACCAGTATAGAAATTGTACAGGTGTGAAGGGAAATGTAGGAAAAACTGTCCTAGGGACAAAAGATCCTATTATTACATTTAATCTCTGGCGATTGGTTTCTATTCTATAGCCATGCACCTTAATCCGTCATTCAACAATAGAAGTGGACACTTTTTACATGAGGAGACTCTGTACTGCTACACCGCTACTGCCCTTTCACTTTCATGAGTTGGCATTTACACGCCATTGATATGAAGCAAGTACTAGCTGCTCCACGAAGGCCGACTTGTATTGTACGCCTACCTCATTTTCTCAGAAATGTATTGTTTTTACATCAAATTTATACACAGGATGCGTACAGCTTGTGGAACACCAATTTTTTGACCTTTTTTAAGCCTTATTAAAGACAAAGTACTGGCAAAATTTAAGACCTATTTTCTTTTAAAGCCTCACAGTTAAGTATTGAATTTTACGATATTTTCAAAGTGTTAGGGGAGTGCAGGTGTAGGTCTCATAGCCTTAAAGGTCCCCAAAATACTTGCCTGATACATGTACCTACTTCAAAGAAGCAAGCCCTAGTTTTCAGCACACATTGAAAAAAACTGAAGGCAGAGCCCTAATGTATTCCCATAGACCATAGTACATTTTACACTATGCTAACGTCGGAGGACGTAAGCACTTTCTGAATTCAATACAGTGAGGCTTTAAATTAAGCACCCAAATAGATCCCTGGCAGGATTTCTGCCAGGAAAAAATGCTAGAGGATCAATGTGGCCAAGAAGGCGAGTACCGGTACTTGGGTGGGGGGTCTGGAGGCCCTCCCCCAGAAAAATTTGTATTTATTTAAAATACATGTAATCTAAAGGGGCTGGAAGGTGAAAAATCAAAAAGTCCAGTTCTGCGCCCGTAAGTCATACAGACTTCAAACTTGCAGGGATGATACATCATAGGGTGGAGACATCACTTTTGGGTAACATGGAATAATTGCATGGTTATGACCTAATTAAATTAAACAATGGATTTTTCAGCTGCAGAAAAATCAGTGAAAATGATGTTATATTTTGGCAAGAATGGGTAGGCAGTTTAAGCAGGGGCTTATCTTTTGATTAAAACCCTAAAAATAAAAAAAAAATAATTTGTTTTAATGAAAAAAGGACTTTGAAGAAGACACCACTTTCTGTGTCAACCATGGACAGAAGAGCGAAATATTCTTGCCATAATCAGCACACCATAACACTGACATAACACTTCACAGCACCAAACAATGTGGCCCAGGCCTAGGAAAAGGGACAGGTCCATTCAATTGTTAGTCAATTATTTATCATGAGTGGCGTGTGACCAGAGGTGTTTGCAATCAGGGCTATTGTCACCTTTTCATTCATTGATTCACTAGCCTGGTCTCACCCAGTCTGAAAGGAAATGACTAGCAAAGATTATGCAATCCCACGCCCATGGATGGTCAACAAAGCCCTAATCCATCTATTGAACTCGTCTCAGTCATAAGGTCAAGTCAGAAATGGATAACACTGGGTCACTGGAGTGTTTTTCTATTCATTTTTGTTATGGACATTCCAACCATTACTCATATCCCCTCTTACAGGCGCAGATCTGGACTTTTTGATTTTTCACCTTCCAGCCCCTTTCCCAAAATAATTTTAGAACCCCGGATGTGATTTCCTGGCATTTGCCGCCAAAATGTTTTTACAACTGCCTCGATATGAATAAGACCTTCCCACAGAAATTATTAAATTGAAGACTTTTTGAGGCCATGAAAATGAAACAAGTGACAAACTTAAGACTTTTTAAGACCTTGTATACACACCCTGTATAAAACGAATGCTGAAATCAAAGCTTAAAACAGGGTTCCTGCGGCTCTTTGCCAATAAAATCTACGAACTTTTAAAGACTTTTTCAAGACTATTGGAAAATTGATACCAATATGTTGTTAGGCAATGGGCTAATCGCCACAATCGATAGATAACGGTAGCCTGCAAACAACTCCCTGAGAAAAATACGTTTTAAAAATTCACAACACTACGAAAATGAATTTTAAGACTTCCTCAAGACCAAAAGTGTGAAATTCCAGACCTTTCCAAGGCCCAGAAAACACTTTTTCATTTAAGACTTTCCAAGGATGCGCGGGAACCCTGTGTGAAGGAAACGGGGGTAGGCCTATGGTGAGACAAGTCTAATTTTAGCCACCCTCTAATAGAGACTAAAAAACTTTTTGATTTTGTATTACCGGTAAAGGCAAAGCTGACCAAGTAAGGTTGTCAAGTGCCTTATCACTGCCCGGAGACCTATGCCTGGTTTTCCCAGACAAGTTTTTTGCTGATTTTGGAGTACTGCATAGCCTACCCTCAAAAACTATTTCTGGCAGAAGCCCTGATCATCTGATTCATTCTTACATTTTCCACTCTGACCTACCAATGTCTGATCTGGTATGAAACGATCCACAACAGAAGACACCAAGTCATCATCGTGTTTCTTCTGTTTTGTTTTCAATTCATTGTCAAATCCTCCTGGCATGACCTCACCGATTTTACGCTCCTCCAATATCAGACAGCAGCCATTCCTACAAGTCAGACTCTCCTCACCAGATACCGGTACATCACTCATCTCGAACTTGCAATATTCAGCAGTTTTGATGTTATCGCAACACAACATGGGTTCATCTTTTACTCCATTCAAAGTCAAAGGTCGAGTTTTAGATGGGTAAGACATGCTTCCTGCAGTCTCGCAACTGACATTGTTTTCTCTTTGAAGTTCGACTTTAATATCAGTTACCGGTACATCATATTGTTCATCTTCATGATCTTTGTATGATTCAGCGCCTTCACAAAAGTCATCATAGAGTTCCTCTTTTAATTCTTGTTTGAGAGCAAGATCCAATAATGCCAATTCATACTCTACAGAGTGTGGCTCAACGTGTGGTAGATCACTGGGCACGGTTGATGTCACATGGCGGCCAATCTCAAATTTCGGAGTTTCGACCATTTTCAGGTGGTTATCGCTATCAGTATCAGTTTCACGATGTTCCATTTTGGTTTTCATCCCCTGTAATAATAATGAATTATGACATCATCTAAATGAGCCACGAAAGTGGAACAGAGTCCAAGGACTCAAAACAGTCAAAGTGGCCCTGCCAGCTCACTTCAGAAAACAAGTGATCCTCACGCACGTGGCCGTGGGTGAGTCCTGGCCTGGCCTCGCTAACAGTCTAAGGCTGCTTTTCCATGAGGTGTGTGTGGGCACGCAGGCAGTGACGGGGCATGGGTGCGGGCACAGACGCGGGAGTTCAGTTGGTCTTCAGTGGGTGGGAATTCCCAAGAAATGATCACACAATTCCTTGCGGGCACGGGTAAGGAAAAAAATCGCTACACCCATTGGCCTACATGACCGATTAAAAAAAACACGAGCCCGTGCCCGTCCACCCATCTGTAGCAGCACCTGCGTCGGAACACTTTTGAAACAGAAAGGGAAACGTTGGATCGATTTTTTCCACTCGCGCCCATGCAGTTGTTACGCCTCGTAGAAAAGCAGCCTCTTTTTAGGTCTAGGGCCTCACTAGCACTGCCCAGTGTGAAAGAAATCCAAGTCCCCCGGAACCAAAGTCCAGTCTTATTGTTCAGCGTGGGATAATGTAAGAATACGATTGTGCTATTCATCGTATCCATGACGTAACTCCGACAGTGTCCGCCATTGCCGACGTCGCCGTAATGACGCAAGGGTGGTGGGCAAATTTCATTGCTTTGCTACATGTAGGATCCCCGCCTTTATTATGGACAGTGGATCACTCGTAGGCCTAGGCCTAAATTATAGACCCCGGCCTCGGACGGGGGTTCTCGACCTATTGACAGCTAAGCTGGATCAGAGGAGGAATCTAGGCCTACTTGTAGGAACTGATCAAGATCAAGATCAACACTAGAAATTGACTTACCAGTCAATTTGAAAGACCGCCCTTGGAAATTGGGAGCTAAGACACAGTTGATTGATCGAGAATTATCGAACGGCCAGGGTTGGTGCCAGGTTTTTGAAATAGGGAGAATAAAAGTCTCCCATTCCTAAAAGCAGGGAGACTTTTTTCCAAAGAGGGAGACTTGACTTCTCCCTACTAACTTCAGAAGGAGAAGCTGTAAAGGTCACTACTATTCAGTGATAAACTGAACTATGTGCTATGTACTGCCAACAGGGTCCAATAACAGGTATGTGGCGGACCAGAAAGGGATTGACTCTTCCCCACATCCATTGAATAATCAATCAACACAGGAACCAGTCCAGGGTGATCACAACGCCATCTTCAGCATACATGAACAAACTATGCACATGTGTAATGTTAGCTGTATGCTGTATGTAAGTGATAGTAATAGTACTATGCATTGCCTGAAGATGGCATTTCAGTCAACAGTTTGAAAAAATGACAAATTTCACCCAAATTTCGCACTATTTGTACACGGATGACCCCAAGAATCAATAGGGTTCTGTGTAATGTGCATGGTATCTATAATTCCTGAAAGTTTTACCGCGATACATGGCGTTTTTCGTTAGTTATCGTTGGAGAACCGCAGATTGGATGGAGAGATCCAGAGAGAGAGAGAAATTCAAACAAGGAAGACCGCCCCATTGATGGGGGCGGTCTTAATGATCAAAAGCCTGGGACTCTGGACTAGGGAGGGTTGGCTGCCGCTATGGCCCCTGTCCCTGCCCTTTTTTTACTCTAGGCTACCGGTACCGGGTGCGAATTTTTTTTCCTGAACCTTTCAGCAATATTGCGGACTTACAGTGGTGTGAATTTAATATTCGAACAGAGGGAATTCAGCTTTTCATTCAAGGCAAAATTTGCCGCTTCTGTATTCCAATATCTATATCAAAAGTATTTGAAGTCAGCCCTAGAATGCACTCCTCTAGTCTGATATGTTTTCGCTGAATTCAGATACTGCATATCACGAGAATGGCGAAAATATCGAAATTTGATATATTTCTTGAGATTTGCTGTTATCACCATTTTGTCTGGATATTTTGTGGAATTTTTTTCTTTGCAACAACATGTTGAATGGGGGTACATTGTATTGTATTACCTGACAGCGTTTGGAAACAGAAGTTGATATTCATACATACACCTGAGATTCAAGTTTGATGTCTTTGATATTTTCCAATTTCGATATTTTGACTACTCTCGTGATATCCAGCATCTGAATTCAGCAAAAACATACATGTATCAGACTAGAGGAGTGCATATCTAGGAATGACTTCAAATATTTTTGATATAGATATTGGAATACCGAAGTGACAAATTTTGCTGAATGCCCTTTGTTCAGATATTAATTTACACCACTGTAGAGTATTTTCAATTTCAGTAAAAAGAAAATCGCGAGAGAAGAAGCAGTGGAAATGAAATGGTCCATGGACCATGTGCTCACCGGGTTGGACATAATAGTCTAATGACAGAGGGAGTCAGGCGCGGATCCAGAGGGGGGCCGAAAAAATGAGCAAAATGAGCTAACTCCGAAAAAATGAGCGAATAGATGAGGAAATCATGCCCCCAGATGCTTGGAAATCGTATCTTAAGTGCATTGTGCATTGTGGCTCCGCGCCTTACGACTCTACTCCGTCAGCCTGTGGCTGAGTGATGGTGACTGGCCCCCCGTGTTCCAAAATCCTGGATCCGCCCCTGCCCTGGGAGGTATATCAGTTATGAGCAATCTGTGTCAAGTCATTCCCAAGTGGGACTTTGATGATTTTTGGGTTATTCCACATGGCAGCCATATTGGATGTCCGATTGGGCCGGAAGTTCACATGCACATGAAGGTCATCTGCAGGGGGCCACATAGCACATTGGAGCGCTTTGAGTCAAGTTGTTCCTGAGTTACAGCACTTTGATGATTTACGGGTTACGCCACCTGGCGGCCATATTGGATGTCCGATCGGGCCGAAACTTCACATGCACATAAAGGTCATCTGCATGGGGCCACATAGCACATTGGAGTGCTTTGGGTTAAGGCGTTCCTGAGTTAGGCCTACAGCACTTTGATGATTTTTGGATTACCGGTACGCCATCTGGTGGCCACGCTTGAAGTCAAATCAGGCCGAAATTTGACATGCATGTAAAGGTCATCCGTCTAGGTCAAGCCGCTCCCGAGTAATAGCACTTACTTGATTTTCAGGTTACGCCACCTGGCGGCCATATTGGATGTCCAATCAGGCCGAAACTTGGTATTTTTAAAGGTAACCTACCGGTACCGTACCCCTCCAATGCACGTCTACACAAGATATGAAGTCGCTCGGTGAAATACATTGTAATGACAAACTGTGGCAGGTTTGTCACTTTTTTCGAACTTTGACCTCTGTGACCTTGAAAAGTACCGGTAGGTCAAATCAAAAACCTGTTATATAATGTTATGTATCCTTATTACACCTACATGTATGTCTATGATAAAAATTTGGAGATGATCTACCGGGTAGTCATTAGTTCAGGAGTTACTGCACTTTTTGTGTTTTTGGTTTCCGCCACCTGGTGGCCAAGCTGAGAATCGAATCAGATCGAAACTTGGTGTCATGGGTCATCTGACCTAGGGGTATACTATATGTACCAAGTTTCAGATCAATAGCTCCAGCGATTACGAAACGTGCCCTGCTAACGGACAACGCACCATCGTAAGAGCTCACGCCAGTGAGCTAAAAATTGGGCCCTAGCCGAGACTCGATCCAGGGATCTGCTGCGATATGCCTCAAGCTGAACGCTCTAACCACTGGGCTACCGAGGCAGCCGGCAGCGAGGGGGTTGAATCTAGGTGTTATAGAATAAATCTAATATAATACCCATAAATAATGCTAACCCTTACATAAACCTTTTCTTTTCTAGCCCTAACCCTAACCCTATCCCTAAACCTTACCCCCACGACCCAATACAATATCCCCCCAGGCGTGTTGAAAAAGTGTTTTACTCCAAAAGAAGTGTCCCTCTCTCGACTATAATAGTAACTACAAAATGTACACTGTACTTTGGAAAGGTTCAGGAAAAAAATTGCGCGTACCGGGTAGGCCTACGGTAGGTCTAGGCCTAGCCTACATTTGAATGTAGGGGAGAGTGGGGCACCATGAGCCCTTTTTCAGTTTTTGTACCCTGGACAATTTATGTGTCATGTTATTGAATACCGGTACTTTTCAATGACATGACACACTATAAGATGTTGTTTCTTTTCTGGTAGATCCATGAGAATGGGATATTTTTCTACACCAGTCTAATACCGCTCCCAAAAAAGTCTCTCAAGTGGCTCGAGGTACCCCGACCTTGGGGTACCTTGAGCCGGGCCTGGGGTACCTAGAGCCAACATATCAAACACCCTGTTTTCAACCTGGTTTTCAGCAAAACATACTTCATTCTCTATCGTTACACCTTCTAAGGCGACACTTATTTTATTTGTTGTTTTACGGATCCGCCGCACTTTTTTTTCCGATTTTGGAAAATAAAAATAATTGAAAAATTGCATTATTTTTTGGCCGCCGCCCACAAACTGATTATCCGATCAATAAAAATAAAAATAATGAAAAAAAACGCTTTATTATTTTACCACCGACATGCTGGACGAACCTTGCCTGACAAAAATAATTCACAGCGGTTGTAACAATCATTCTCGTTCCCATTCATTGAGTGTACACACTATTGTGCATACTATTATAACACACAATGTATATAGGGACGGGATTGAATGTTACATCCACTATAATAATATGCACGGCATGAAGGCGCCCGGATTACAGATCATGCAGATTATCACCTGCTAGCTGATCACATGGATCAATTGCAGATAAGTAAAAAATACCATGAAATGGCCAGGGCCATTGTGCTCACCTCTGTGACAAGTCATCAAGTGTGAAATTGTGACTCTCATGGTCAATGTTGAGGATCAGTACAGAAAAGTTAAAGCTGAACACACCAAGAAGTATTTTATGATGTGATCAGTATTATCAGTCAGTGACATAAACTCAGGTGATGGCACGTCCAGAAGGAGTACAATTTCTGAATACAATGAATACAAGTGGTATTTGTGAACAAACTGCTTTCCTGTCTAGGTCACAGATGTCAAAAATTCTATTTTTCAAGATGGCCACCTGGTGGCCACACGTGACGTTCGTTGCGACTGAAATTTTAGCAGGAATGTACAGGATACTTGCATAGATAGACAACATTGAAACATCGTAACATTTACTACCGATGAGATATGGCCAAAGTCAATTTTTCAAGATGGCTGCCTGGCAGCCATGTTGAAGTCCAATCGAACCGAAATTTGGCATATAACTAGACGGTACCAACACACATATTTAGGCACGGTTAAAGCATCCTAGCTACCCCTATTTATGACGTGTGGGCCAAAGTCCATTTTTCAAGATGGCTCCCTGGCGGCCATATTTGACGTCGAATCTCACTGAAATTTACCATATATTTATATGGTACCTAGATACATATTTTGACAACGTTAAAACATCCTAACTACTCCTATTTATAAAATGTGGGTCAAAGTCCATTTTTCAAGATGGCTTCCTGGCGGCCATATTTGAAGTCCGATCGGGTTGAAATTTGGTGCATTTGTGCAGGGTGCCTAGATATATCTTCACACCAAATCACAACGCTCTATGTCAAATAGCCATGAAATGTGCCACCAAACAGTGAATTTTGAACTTTGACCTCTGTGACCTTGAAAAGTAGGTCAAATCAAAAACCCGGGATTTATGTGATGTAGTCTCATCAGAGGAACCCACCATAAAAGTTTCGTGGTTCTAGCTAACAGCGTTCAGGAGATACGGCCCAAAGAAGGTTTTCACAAAGCGCCCCCTACAGGCCAGAGTGTATAAGCAGCAGCGCTAAGTTTCGGCCCAGAGATAGTTTTTACCATAGGCTACCTGTACACCAAATTTCAAGTTTCTAACCCAAGCGGTTTAGAAACGTGCCACCCATGTTAACGACGACGACGACGGACCACGACGACGACGGACGACACACCATGAGAGAAGCTCACCTCACAGAGGTGAGCTAAAAAGGATCATGAACTTTAGTATTATTTTTGTACATTTTTATTTTTTTCATAGCCGCCTGTTACATGCTTTGACAAATATAATAAATATAATAAATATAATCGAATAATTACAATTATTTTTATATTTATTTTCCACCCTCCTGTCAAGGTTTCCACGAAAACCAAATGAAAAAAATATTTTTATTTTTATTTTCCTCCCTCCTGTCAGGGGTTTCCAGGGAAAAAATCCGTAAAACAACAAATAAAATAATTGTGGCCTAAATGCCAAATAACTCCACAGAACTTTTTTCAAGAGTAGTGCGGTGTGGTCTGTCAACAAAGCAGCTCCCGTAGGATTTTTGTGCTAAAGTTGATTTTTTTGCAGTTCTAGGTACTTTAGGGTCCAAACTATCAGAAATTGATGGGGTGCAAATTTTCTGACCACTAACCTCTTTGCGGGGCGTCCCCCAATTTTGCGAACTGACTTTACCATTGGACATCAATGGACGCACTAACTGAGCTTTGTACAGGAGAATGGGAGACAATGTACAGCTAACTTTCGAATGGTTGGATTTACACCCCATAAATGTATTACCAACAGATAGAAATATGGTGCCTCGGAATCAAATTAAGCCTATTCTTGGCGTTTTTAAGCAGTTTACGTAATTAGGAAATGGTGTTTTATGCATTTCGACTCATTTTGTGTTAATTTATATGAAAAACGTCATCTCTCATTACATAACGACTAAAAACAATTAAGAATATGCCTATCTGATTCAGAGGCACCATGTTTTTATCTGTTGGTAATTAAATACATTTATGGGGTGTAAATCCAACCGTTCAAAAGTTAGCTGTACATCGGGTCCCATTCTCCTGTACAAACCTCAGTCGTTGTACATGTATCCATTGGTGTCCCCCAGAAAGTGAGGGAAGGGTCAGAAAATTTGCACCCCGTCATTTTTGGGCAGTTATAACCTCACTGAAGCCAAAACAGTAAAAAAATCAACTTTAGCAAAAAAATCCTACAGGAGAACATACCACACCGCACTAGAGTGTCTATGAAGGGAAAATGATGATGCAACGTTGGACATTACAACGCTGGTCCACAAAATAACACGAAGGGCCTGAATTACATATGTTGGTGGTATTCTCAACCACAGCCCTAAGCTGCATGAAACCACACCTGAATTAGGCCTACATGTAAATCTGAAAGTGGTATTTTGAACCACAGTATTAAAGCCCCACTGTATTGAATCTGAAAAACGCAAATCATCTCCGCGATTCTTGACGTCAGTACACGACGTCACGACGTGTAAAATGTACTGCGCTCTATCTGAATACATTAGAGCCCTCCCTGCAGATTTTTTCATTGTGTGCTGAAAACTAGGCCTTGATTCTCGGAAATACGCATCAGGCAGGCATTTTGGGGACCTTCACGATGCTATGAGACCTGGACCAGCATTCTCCCAACACTTTGAAAATCCAGTAAAATTCAATACTGTGGGGCTTTAAGCTGCAAAAAACCCGGCTCATGGTGCCCCACATCAGCTGGTTCAAGGTGCCCCACCTGGAACATTGACTCTTCTCATCCATGTGACCTCATGCAGGGGCGTAGCTAGCTTTTTTGGCCTGGGGGGGCAAAAGGTCCTCTGGNATGACAATTGATTTCATCGCTCCCATCTTGCTAGTTATTTTCTCCGTTATTACCAATCAAATTACATGTGCATGTTCATGTACAAGAATATTTTGTGGCGTGGTGGTGTGGCGTGCAAACTAGACAAGTAGGCCTATAGTATGGCAAAAGCCCTTTCCAACAACGTCAGTCCCAGTGACACGGCCAATTTGAAAGTATTTTTGCTCGATTTTTGAAAAAAAAGTCTCTAAATTCGCGGGTTGCACCTAATTTCAGCTCAATCGGACCAATGGTAACTGAGTTATGAGCAAAAGAATGTGGTGGTGTCGGGCCTCGGGCGTCAAGGAGTTAAAGCAAATGGCTCGCGGGGTTTGTTGACAGTTTGTTTGTTGACATGTCCTTAAATCAAGCGCCGTTTTGAGAAAAAGGCGAAAGAAGGATTTTAGTTTAATGGGAAATGCATTAGACAGCCAAACTTCGGAGGTGTATTCTACAAAATCTGCCGCTTCGAAATCAATGTGAAGAGTACAAAATGTACATTTTGACCGACTGAAATTGAAAATGTCATTAACCCATTTTAACAAATTTTTAATGGAACCTCGTCCCCAGGTGCACGTTCGCATATTTGCACAGGTTTTGCCTATGACCGGAGCACGGCTTTGCCTGGAGACTAGGCTCACTCTCTATGGGAGGTACCACCAAAAATCAAAACAAACCTCGCGAGCCATTCGCTTTAAATGCCAATTCATACTTCTCCGTCTTGCGCTTTGCACTTGTACATGTATCCTGCCCTGTCAAGCCAGACGGCAGTATCTGCAAATCATGCAAATTACTCGAAATTGGGAAAAGCCACTATTGACCCTCTACTACACCAGCTCCATCTATTAATAGTACTGTTTAACCTCATCAATTGACATACAGAGATCAGTGTGGTGACTCAAATCTGAGGATACGCATTGTAAGAGCTTCCTGTCTAGCAGACGACACATTTTAGCGTACTAAATAGCCATCGACCCCAAATTAAACTCATAGATAGTTGAAGCTGATATTGTAATGCAGGTATATGACCAATAATTGACCCGTAATATGCGATAACACTTATAAAAATTGTTAATTTGCAAAACTGGGTGTACGCATTGTAAGACTGCCTGTCTGAACGAGTGTACGCATTGTAAGACGACACAAATTGTTTCAAAAAATAGCCGATTTAACTATTCTGCCAAGGTGTTAGCTCAATGAAATGGACCGAAGCATTCATTTAAATGCACTCCTATCAACTATACTCTGCTTACGAACAGTAATTAAGACCGCCACCACCTCACNTGGGAGCGGCTGGTGCGAACGGTCAAGTCGAGCCTGAAAAAATCTTTGGGTGTTCGTTGTCTTACACGGTCCGAGCTTGAAACAACACTTTGTGAAGTGGAGGCTTGTATCAATTCACGACCATTGACGTTTGTTGGTGATGACGTCGATGGGCACCGTCCGTTAACGCCATCTCATTTCCTTACAGGACGAGCACATGGTCAGAATTCTGACACGATAGATTTGGGCCCTGATGGTTTCCTTGAGGGTATTTCGACATCCAAGGTTCTGAATGACAGGGAGGGTTTCCGTCAACAGCGTCTTGAACTCTTTTGGTCAATATGGTCAAGGGAGTATCTGCGGAATCTCCCCCCTGTGGTTCCGAAATTCCGAGTTCAGGGTGACCTGGAGATCGGGTCTGTTGTTCTCGTAAAAGAGGACAATATCCCAAGATTAAAGTGGCCTTTGGCGGTCGTCACTGAAATGTTCCCTGGTCCTGATGGCATTGTGCGAAGTGTAACAGTGAAAACTGCACGTGGTCCTTTGGTCAGGTCAGTGCAGAAGCTACTTGATTTGGAGGTTGGTGATCGAAGTGATCCCAAGGTTCCAGTTGTAGACACTTCGTCTCTTGTAGATGAGAAACCTAAAGTGACTCGTGCAGGGCGTGTTAGTCGACCGAAGGAAAAGCTGAATTTGTAAATTTGTAAAATAGTAAATTGTGTTCTTCTATTATGAACGTTTGTTCTTCAAAAAGACGACAATTTGGTGTTGAGTACCTTATTTCCTGTATTCACATTTGTACTTGGATCATCTTGATCGTAATAGGTCATGGTGTGACTTTATTGGTGAAGCTAGGTAATGTTTGAAGGGGATGTCCCACGGTTGATTCTGGTGCATCAATAAGAGTGGATGAATACTCTTTTTAATGTATGGGGAGAGCTGCAGACTGCTCATGCGTTATTTGTAAGCTTATATGTACTAGGGTCAACAGCTCGTTAGATTAGTTTGGTTCACCTCAGTTCGTATCTATAGTCAAATGGTGATATAAGAACTTGGTCTGTTGTTCAACTTGTGATTTTTGAACATTTTTGGTTGTTTTTTACTTGTAGATAACTGTAAACATGCCAGGATGTAGACTTCCACTGATTGAGTATAAATGACTCCCATTTGGCTGGTTGATGAGTTGATCGGGTCCATTTGTGCGTACAGGGGATGGACAATAATTTGTAAACTTGGTTATTATTATTGGTAATCATGTTAGCCCTGCTGAAGTTGGTAGGTCTAATTGCGTAATTGCGTTTAAGTGTCTCTTTGATTGGACATGTTTCATCTCCAATGGTG
>NMRB01003197.1:0-59440 GCA_002633025.1 Notospermus geniculatus
CCTCCATCGGATTGCTCCTATCTCGAATCAGCCGTTCTGGCCGTTGAAAATTGTCAACTTGTTCAAAAGCGTTGATCCAGTCCATCTTGTAATAATAATAAGAATAATCAGAATAATAATAATAATAATAAATAATAATAAGATAATAATAATAAGATACAATGCCATCTTGCCATCATGCCATCTTGTAAGATAATAATAATAAGAATAATCTGTGGTTTAAACACCGGATAAAAGTTCATCCTTGTTGGTGCAGGCGGATTAAATTTTTAAACAATACTTAAACAAACCTAGTTTAAGCCTAATCTAAGGTTTATCCACGTTGGTGCATACGGGCCCAAGAGTACAAAGGAAATGTTGAACGATCAGGCAGGCTTCTCTAGAATTTGTCCAACACATTCTTTTGTCCTCACACACTGAGAGGCAGGAAAGTTAGACGCGTGTGATCATCTTGTGGGTAAATGCCACAGATCAGGCAGCATACAGAAGGAAGAACAATAGTTTTCTAGGCCTTTAACCTGTGCAATGCAGAATTTGCACGCTGATTAGGCTAAACACCCTTTATGAATATTGCCCTTAGTTTCCAAGCAAAAACTAAGTTTCCTATCTGAAACATTAGTTCTGCATCCCCCGGAATTATCATTATGTAACTAAGCACTCTAGGCTAAGTTTCCAGAGCCTTAGGAACTGTATTTAAAACGTCCCTCTGAAAACGTGGATGTTGTACGAAGACGTATCAGTTTCGATTAAAAAAGTGTGATAAACAACATTTTAGGGCCAATTCCTTTACATAATGCAAGTTTTGATAAGCTTGATGGGTTTTGAAACACCTACACACATCCACACCGGACTCGGGGTTCGTGAGACGAGCCTGCCTCTTTAATATTAATGGCTGTTTGATGCATTGTCTTGGAAGTACGGTCATGGACAATAGTTTATCTACACCTGTACTTTGGATATTTCAAATACTTCTGGGCCAATTTTAACACGGTTTGTTCCATATGAAAGTACATTTTGTTGGTCATATTTCTGCATCAAAATTTCGGAAATTTGGAAATATCGTAATTATGTAAATAGTTCATCAAAAAATCCTAAAAATCAACATTTTTATTATATCGGGTGGGCCAAAAAAAACGCATCGTACTTCAAATCTTGATTTCTCAACAACTGTCTATTATAACTCAATGAAATTTGGTGCCGTATAATGTAAAGATGTTTTGTTTCATGTGTGAAATTTTTGCATTGATACCTTTGGTATTAGCACCGTATCGCTCAATTTAAAAATCATTGTAAAAATGTGTGATTCCGGAATCCAATAAGATATGAAAAATCCCGTCCCGAACTTCACGTTTCTATTTCTCAATAACTATTCATTATAACCCAATGAAAATTAACTCAATACTGTTCCTTGGCTATGCCGCTAAAATGTGAAAGTTTCAACACATTATCTTTGGTATTAAGATTGTGGTGTCAAATGTAAAAACCATAGTAATCATTCATCATATTTTAGGAGACAATGGTGAAACTTCGAAACGCTCGATTCCAATATGGCGTTATAGTAATGAGCGCCACAGGGTAGATATTAAAGTTATTGGTTTAATACTTTCACATATTAGGGGCAATACCATGGAGCAGTGTTATGCAAAATTTCACTGAGTTGTAGTAAAGCTTTTATGAGAAATGAAAATTTAAAATTTGGGAATTTTTCATCCACTCGTATTTTACCGGATTCCGGAATCGCATTTTTTTACAATGATTTTTAAATTGCGTGATACGGTGCTAATACCAAAGGTATCAATTTAAAAATTTCACACGTTCAACAAAACATCTTTAAATGATACGGTACCAAATTTCATTGAATTATAATGGGCAGTTGTCGAGAAATCAAGATTTGAAGTTCGATGCGTTTTTTTTTGGCCCACTCGATATGTAATTTTTTGGTGACTTTTGTTGCAGTTTTGATAGAGTGGAACCTTCTAAGGATTTTGGACTTTGTTTCATCAAAATCTGTTAAGTGGTTGCTGAGATATTTCAGATTATCAAAAGTTCGATTATTTCACAATTTTCAATTTTTCACAAACTTTTGATATCAGTAGACAGAGTTCACCTAAAAACCAAGAAGTATTTAGAAGTTAAGCATGTTTTTCAAAATACCAACATTTTGCTACTTTGAAAAATATGCAATATTTCTGCCCAGTTAAGGCAACAAGTTCCAAAATTTTGTAAATCCATATTCTGAGGTTAGCTTTATCTAATGGCATCAAAATTTCCTAAACGTTGTGAATTTTTGGAGCATTGGAAATAAAACATGTCAAAATACCATAAAAGTACAAGTTGTATGACGAAAATGAAGGCACCTGCGGGGTCTATCAGTCGAAAGGAATTGAATGATACGGGTCTTAGAATGCACTAATTAGCTAATAAGTTGAAACAAAAGAGTAGCTGTCGGAACACTTTCCCAAGAAATGATACATTTTGAAGGTCAAACACCTTGCTTATCATAAAGTTCGAGGTTTTTTCTACCCAGTCCACCCCTTTTGGTAGCAATATTTTCAACAGATATAGAGTACTCCACAAGTGAATTTCATGAATGGTGCCAATTAGTCCAAAACAGGGCGGCCATATTGGATCTGGATTTTACTTCCTGGTTCTCTTCTAATGTACTATGTATGGTGTCTATGAAGTGCAGCTGGTCAAGACACCCTTGACACCCCAGGTTCTATGGGTTTGTGACATTGCTACCACTCCCTGAGTGTGTCATTTACATGCCTCGTCTCTGAGAAAATTGTACATCTGCTTTTCATATTTGGTAAATTTCTTTGTTATTGATTATGTAATGAAATTAAGCTGTAATTCTTGGGACCTTGCTTATTTTCTGTTTCTATAAAGCACAGGGATCACATTGGACCATAAAAACAGTCAACTGGAGGTGTCTTTATTGCTCTTCCCATAGGCAAATATAAGCAATATGAAAATGTCAAACGACGGCTTGCCCTTAAATAAAAAATTTTATTATATGTGAACTATTTCCAGTCTGCGCAACGCTACAACCGCATCACTTCTGACCTGTTCACCGACCATATGGTGTTCCCCCGACAAAAGGACATATTGTGCCATTGCCTATATTTCACATGTATACTCCATTATAACTGAAAAGATACAGTATTTACCAGGTGAACCGACCTTTTCATAAATGCAGAGACTAATTTATCGGTCAATAATCGGTATCCATGTATTGTCACTGCTGGCTGCATGATGCAACATCTGCTGCATACCCTTGACGTGGTCTCGCTGGTGCAAAATTCAAACTAAGCTACATGTATGTTTTTTTATTTCCTGTAGATTCGCACATTCCAACATACAAAGAATAACCTAGATATTGAAAAAAAAGCGAATGGATGAATAAGATTATACACCGTATTATAGGTATATAGACTAGTAAGAGTGAAAAGTAACTAAAATAGACCAATTTTTGGATAATCGCACGACGTCGTAAGGGTGGGTGCACACTAGAAGCGATTCGCCAAGCGATTTGGAATCGCACGCGAATCGCTTTTGTTTGGGAGGCATTGCGGCATGAAATAACAAAGAACCATCGCATGCGTTGGGCGAATCGCTAGGTGGGTATACACTACACGTGCCTCAGACGCAAAGTGATCCAGAAAAGTCGGCGTGCGCCTGTTCTGTGCCATCGCAAGCATGGCAAGGTGGACCTGACATCCGCATGCGAATCAAGATTACTTTTCAGCACACATTGAAAAAAACTGCAGGCAGAGCTATTCAGAGAGAGCATAGTACGTTTTACACTACATTAACGTCGGTGAACGTAAGCACTTTCTGAATTGAATACAATGTCAAAATGGCTTTAAACATATTCAAAGCTCATGATACAATAGCCGTGTTTACACCTATGCAATTTTTCCAAACCCGGGTTCGATTTTAACCCGGATCCATTGAATTTTCTGTCCCCACCTATTATTCGTCTTACGATATTGAACGCTGGCCATGCTATTTATAGACACACCACCCATTCAATTTTAGCAGAACGACACCTGTCGGTGTCCCCCCCCCCCCCCCCCCCCTAGTTTGGCTTCATGACAAGCATACATTCACTTTATCCTCGCCTCTAAAGGCGGTGACAGACTGGTCCGTTCCGTGTGCGATACGTATCCGTCCAGCACGTGTCTGACACAGCAAAAAACGGAGGGCCGT
Source organism: Notospermus geniculatus (assembly GCA_002633025.1). Lineage (NCBI taxonomy): Eukaryota > Metazoa > Nemertea > Pilidiophora > Heteronemertea > Lineidae > Notospermus > Notospermus geniculatus. The sequence goes on from NMRB01003197.1 coordinate 4,213, forward strand.
GACAGATTAGTCCGACAAGTCTACATCACATGGTCATTTTCGCCATGGTTGCCTATCAAGAAGGAATCAATTCGTCCGCGACTCGGAACAAAAAGAGCTGTCGAATTCAAAGAATTTTATAGGGATAATGTCCATAAAAGGTCAGCGTTGTGTGTCCACAGTCCGTAAAAATCGCCCACCCGATTGATTCGGGGCGGATTGACGTGCCGTATCAGATCGGATACGCACTCAGTCTGTCACATCAAATGGAAATGAGAAGAAAGTGATTCAAGCGGAGCAACGGACCGGGTCGTATACGGATCGTATACGCACCAGTCTGTCACCGCCTTAAGGCTCCCATTCCATAGAGTTCATGTTTTCACGATGAATTGGCATTTTTGCACCGTTTATACCCGTGTGTTGTCACGTTTCACGGGTGAACCCAAGAATGGGCAATGTATTTCTTATGATGCGGGCTCCATAGGCGTCATATTTCTACCTCCGGAGAAGTACGATCCATTTCATGCGTGAATAAATGAAAATCACCCGTGACTCGAGGAATGAACATGCTCATTCTTTTGGGCGTGAATTCTGTGGAACCAACCCTCTAAATGAAAGATCGTGAAAAATAAATCGGGAAAAATGAAAAGTGAAAACGTGAACTCTATGGAACGGGAGCCTTGGTCAGTCGGACCCGTGCCCTATTTTCTTTGCTCCACCGTCTTACCCGTTCGGCCGCCGAACGTGTTGGAAGGCTTCTCTTGTTTTCTCTTATTCGTAGTATTAGGTCTCTCTCATATCTCAACGTACGTAGACCTAAGGACGAACGTAGACGTTATAACAATGCCCGATGGTAGACGGCCAGTGAATGGTCAAGCGCCGACATGTGACCACTGCACAGAGTTCAATTATGAGCCGTTCTTCAATGGTAGGCGGGTCAGTTATTCATGAGAAGGCCAAGGGAGTGCGATCAAATTGCATTCTCTGGTCGCAGCAAGGCACATTCAAGCAATAGTAGGCCTATTCTTTCACATTGCGCAACCACAACAACACTTTTGATCTCTACACGCCTGGGCTGTGCTTGAACATGTTATTCATCAAGTAAGCCTAATTCATGGCAACTGATCAAGGTGTACATGTAGTCCCTCTAGCAATCCCCCGCGGATAGAGGAAATACATGTGCTGACCACCCTAGATAATGCCCAATGAAGGAAGATCTTTTCATGGCCGTAGGAACGGGGGTCCCCCCCCCAATATTTGGCTTGTCAAAAATTGGCAGGCTCACCAAAAAGCCCAAGTCCATTGAACCAGTGACCACACTTACATGGCTAGAGTGTCCAATTTTGATCTCAAATAATGCCGGGAGAAATGGCGTAAAAGCACTCTTAATTTCTAAAATTTTCCCGGGGATGACCCCCCGGACCCCACGCCAATATTTCGGATCGCACCTTCGGCGCTCGCTGCTATGATAGGCTACGGCTACGGTCCGATATTTTAACGATTATTTGCCTTCCCAACCGCCAGGACATTCCTGCGGCCCTGCTTTTTGCAACCCTTTCTCGGCATGATATTGATTTTTTGGAGATTCACTGGAGAAATGGTGGCGATAACCCGAAAGAGACGGAATTCAGCCACAGCAACCTCAGCTCGCGCTCGGGCCCCTCGGTGTCTTTCATCAGCCATGTCTTCCGTGAATATGGATCAAAAGTTTTTACACTCTGAGCACTGAGATATTGCATAATGTTGAATAAGAATGAGAGGACGAGAACTGGTCACTGCGTGAGTAGTTAGGCCCCCGTAATGATCGTTATTGTGACACCATCATGTCTCCGCCTACTTTTTACAATACACGAGCCTCACGCTTGACAGCTCTGCCACCACCAATCAGCGGGACGACCTAACCAAACAAAAGACCCATGCTTTCGCGCCGTCAATCACGTGCCTGTAAACCAATCAGCGCCAAGCTTGCAGTTCCGAAACGTAGACGTAAGGCTACGTACGTTGAGATATGAGAGAGATCTATTATTACGTAAGTCGAAGGTCTACGTCTATGACAAACACAAATCATGTTCCTGTCAGCTGGCTCGTTGGCCGAGTGGTGGATTACAAATCAGAAGATCGACGGATCGAATCCCGTCTATAAGTATAAATGAGTACAATTTTTTTTTCTTTGAATAGTGTGAGAGGTATGCGGAGATGTTGACAGCTATGTTGCCTGAAGACAAATAAGGTGGCGCCCTCCTGACGTTGTGGGGTATATCATGTTCTGAGCCTTCGTTTGAGGTGTCTGCAGGGCGTTTGTAATTCTCTTGCTGGTCGCATGGGGGCTTTTTGTGCGGATAGGTCAGCTTTAATGTCCAGAAAGTGACACCTTCTAGGCAAGTCTAGGCATTGCCAGGTCATTGTGAGTAGGCTACAATATTCCAACAAACTTCCTCGTTCTGGTAGGTCGAACAAAGAACGAACCACCCGCGCCAATTATGGAATGGAACAAAGGCCTAGTCATGAGTACTCTGGTCCGTATACGATGCGTACGACCCGGTCCGTTGCTCCGCTTGAATCACTTTCTACTCATTTCCATTTGATGTGACAGACTGGTGCGTATCCGATCCGACACGGCACGCCAATCCGCCCCGAATCAATCGGGTGGGTGATTTTTACGATCTCACGGCTGTTAGAAGTCAATGCATATAGTGGAAAAGGTCCGGAACGAAATTTGATTGGTTGGAGCCCTAATTTGGAATATAATAGGAATTCCCTTAAAAATTAAGCCATGCACGTCGACATGGTCGAGGCCTACAAAAGGAAACCACAGTAACGAGACGCATGCACGTACAATACAACTACTAGTATTGGTTCCTACCAAATATGGCAAACAATGGTTTGAATACAAAGAAGTTAACATAGACATTTTGGGCGAAAGGATTTTGTAAAATCTCCGACAGCGACCGGCTGAACGACAATGTTTATATGCAGCGGGAATTCCCTTCTTCATGATAACGTTATTATTTTTCCGCGATCTTATTCCAAGATTCAAGGAATCGCATCGACTCTCATGCGACTAGCATGCGTCAGCTAAAATGCCGGAATTTTGTGCCAAAGGTTGCGTTTTTCTCAGCTGAGTATTATAAAAATCAAGATAATGTCAACGTCTTGCAATAGATAAACATGTTTAGAACAATTTGAGCATATTGGCAATCTGAAGTTCGATCTGACGACTTCAAAAAATGCATTTGAAAGTGTGATAAATTCACAGTAGAGGCCTCCTGCGCATGTCCAGATTGACTACTTCCGGTCTTCAATAATATTCTATTGGCTCTGCCGTGGAGGTAGGCGTCGACTGAGCCGATTTAGCTACGTCACCGTACTATTTTTAGGAGGGCTTTCTCCATGTTGTGGCCGTTCTCCGAAAGGTGACGCCTCTATAGCAAATTCCCTTCCTAACAGTCGTGATCTGCGGACACACAACACTGACCTTTTATGGACATTAGCTGTGTTTACACCTAAGCAATTTTTCCAGGCCCGGGTTCGAATTTAACCCGGATCCATTGAATTTTCTGTCCACACCTATTATTATGGTTTCCGATCTCAAGATCGGAAACCATATAGTGTTTGGTCGTGGTGTCTGTCTGTGTGTGTGTCTGTGTATCTGTGTGTCTGTCTGTCTGTTCAGTCTGTCACACCTGTAACTTTGTTCCTGCAAGAGCTGCAGACCTGGAAATGTGACCTACCCCCAGGTTTCATGACCTGATCTACAAGATGGAATGAAAATTTCCAGTCTCCGATACCTGGTTCATGGTTAATTAAGCTGTCCGCTTTGTTTCTGGTCAGCTGTAGTGAAAGTGGAGTCCTAAATCTATGTAACAGACAAGAGCAATTAGTGAGTTCTGAAATGTGTGACGAATGGTTGACAAGTTTGTTCAGACAATGCCAATTTCGGCTTTGCTGAGGGTAGTTTCCCCGATCTTCCAACAGTAAGACAAACCTTTTTGCGAATAACTCAACGTTGTTACACAGATCACTTCTTTTAATGATTGATATAAACCAGGTAGGCGAACAATACAGGCCGCAGGAAGTTCTAATAACTCATTCCCAAGTTGAAAATTTTTTGGTAGTTTCCGCGGTAATGTACTATTTTTAGACCGGAAATCCCCGTTTGCTTGAAGCTGCCGATAGAGGACGCGGCGGTATGGATTCCAGTTCCAACAGTCGTGACCTATGAAATTGCCGGGCTAAAGTATAACCCGGATCAGACCCGCCGAGCGAAAGCGGACTAAATTAGTCCGGCAATTTTTAACCCGGATCCGATTTTCATAGGTGTAAACGCAAAAAAGGCGGATCAGAGCCGGGTCAGGTCCGGCAATTTCCTCAGGTGTAAACACCACACTATAATCCCTATAAAATTCTTTGAGTTCGACAGCTCTTTTTGTTCCGAGTCGCGGACGAATCGCTTCCTTCTTGATAGGCGACAATGGCTAAAATGACCGTGTGCTGTACGACTTGTCGCACTAGTCTGTCACGGCTCTCCGTTTTTTGCTGTTTCGGACACGTGCTGGACGGATACGTATCGCACACGGAACGGACCAGTCTGTCACCGCCTTTACAGGCGAGGATAAAGTATTTTCCTTCGAACTATGATTTGATTGTTACGAACTGTGGGTGAAAATGACTAAGCTTTGCTCTGAATGTACATGTAATTCCGTTACCGCAGAACTGCGCAGAAGTACAGAGTGGGCATTGTGTGAATCAACAGCTTAAAATTCTTAGCTATCACCAAAATACTCCATGGTTTTTCGTGTGCTGAATGGAGGTGACTGATGAAGAAATGTGCCAAACGCAACGTAAAGGACCCCCACAATAAACGCAGATGCGGTTCGTGATCCGGTGCGGCGATGCGTTCATTTCACCGCAGCGTTTTAGAGAGAGAAAAAACAAGGGAATACATTCGACATGACACATATGCTTTTGCGGTGCGTTGCTACACAGGGTGCCCCCCCCCCCACAAAAAACGCAACCGCATACTTCCATTCAACTAGCACCCACATAATTGGTATGGATGGATGGAGAATGAGACCAAGATTGTCCGATTCGGTTCAGTTGTTTTGATTCTAGAGCCATTTTCGTGAGGCAAAGTCAGAACGTCAGATTTTAGAGAGTCAGATTTTAAGCAAGCCCATTGAAATGAGTTGATAACCTGATTCCAGTTGTCTAGGCCATATGGGTCAGGTGAATAGGGGGAAACTCAGTAGTAGAAGACCGGGTGCCAAACCCCTTTTGCACAAATGGGTTAATAAGTTACAGGTTCAAGTGAATACTGCGGAATTTCTTTGATATTCACTCATTACTCAACAAAAGTTTCCAGTCAATACAAAATTAGCCCCCAAAAATGCAGGATAAAAAATTGATTTTGGGACCTTTCGTAAATCAGCGAAATAGACTATTAGATAAAATGGCAAATTTCCAAGTTAGATATCATGATGCACAACTAAATGTCCTATCAAATACAGCAAACCGCGCATCGATTTACATTGTATCACCAGCCGTTTTTGAGAAAATTCGATTTTTCTGTGTCCATTTATTTTTGAAGGACTGTACCTGCCGCATAATCGCACCGGATTTAATACCGCAACGCAGGCTTCGCAGTGTCCTCAGCTTTATTCGTCGGAGTTTGTCAGAGTCCACCACACCTGCGGTATAATGAAATCATCAACGCGGTTGAAGCTGGGACGTCAGAGCAGTGTGGACTAAGAAGTGCCTCTGGATGTGAGGCAGTAGAGATTTTTGAAAATCCGTAGATTGGGAAGACAAATTGCTTGTGTTCATGATTTTTTTCTTGGCAACATCGCGACTTTTCAATCTGACAGAGATCGGTGTACATGTATTTCCACTGGTCAATTTCTCCCAAACCTCAGCCCGCATCCTTCATTGTTTTTTTTGGCTCCAATCCAGGAAGAATACGCCAGTCATATACCAAATTTATTTGCCAATTTCTTTCCTGTAAACAGATATTTACTTGAACGCCTGATACTTTAGACCGCCGGTCTTACGGCCGCATATTGACGATCTTTTTGGCGGGAAAATGCTACACTAACTAGAGGTCCATGGATCTGATACTCAACTGCACTGAACTACATGTATATCAGCTGATAAGACAGGGCCGTGAGGGGTCTTTTGCAAACTGAATACTTGTACATGTATTGATATTGGGGTTTTTACAAGGGATTGGCATTTACCATGTTTACTGTAATTGGAAATGTGTCCTGTTTACCTTGATCACTGACGATATCTATGACTCTAATCAACTATGAAGTATTTACTCAGAAGGGTAGCATTCTCCATGAATTGTTTAAAGTACACCTACTATTGTTTTAACCCTTTGATCCCTGAAGCAGGAAACGTCCTAGGTAGCATATACTTCATGTACGGAGTAACATACGGTAATTATTCATTGATTCATCAGGATGACCTGAAAATGTGGTGACGAGCGTGATTTAGGTGGTGCTTTTTGGACCAGTGCTCAGGAGGCACGCCTGCTACTCGAGCTTATCCCTCAACTCAAAAGCAAACTGAAAGCCCTGCATACATGTACGTCTATATTCTTCAAATATATACATTAATTCCTCTGCTGTATTCTCTAAAAAGAAAGAGCGAGGGACTGCTCTTTTGAAGGAGCGAAAAATAAAAGAGCTAATTTTAAATTAGGTGATGGGCACCATTCTTGTCATCAGGATGTCTTCGACACAGGAAACAAAACACGTCATGTGAAAACTGATGAAGGAAAACAAGAAAGTTAAATTTTCCAGGACACGGCCAAAATTCCTTCAATGATTCTGCTTTTCCAAACGAGCGGTCTTTTGCACTTTTAAAGCTAGTTTCGCTCTGTCTTTTTTAGAGAGTATTTTTGGTGTCCAGGATGGATCCGGGCGACATAGTTCTACCGCTGCCTTACGAGCCACGTCGACACATGCCGGTAAGTGGTGCACTTCGACCATCATTTTTAGCTCACCTTTGAGCTTTGATTCCTGGCTTGGCCACCGACGTGCAAAACCTAAAGCCTTTGAAGTGCTATTTCGCCTTAACCCTCTTCAAAAGTGATTAACTCCCTCATATCCAGTTTGATGAACTAAAATTCATATTGAAATATTGATGACAACGGTGAGACAGACAGACAGACAGACAACGAAAATTAAGTTAGCAATCCTGTTATTCAAATTCAATACAATGAATGAACATTTTTGACAAAGGATATACATTTATAATTAGTTTCACAGGATAGTTTAATTAATTTCTCACATATTTAGTAAAATCGGTGATTGGAGTTCATTTTTTATCACTTTCACCACGGCAACGGCAAAGACAAATAGGTGTCAAACTTGTCCCTTTGTTGACATAGTAGTAACTAATGGAACCTACCTCAGCGCATATTACAGAAAACCATCCACAAATTTGTTAAACTTTTGTGAAGATGGAAAGACACATTTCGCCTGGGGAAATACTGAGTTGATTGGAAACACAGCAGGTAGTTTTCAAGCAGATGATGAATACATGTACATGTGTAGGGCTACAGTGTACAAAAATCGAGAGGTTAAGAAATCATCCCGTTCACACTAACGCTAACGTTAACGCTACTTTTTGTATGCATGTGTTGTACAAAAAATAGCGTTAATGGGGTGATCTCGTAACCTCTCGAATATATCCTCACGTTAATCCTTATTTTGGACATTCCAAGATTGTCGTGATATGCGGCGACAAAAGGAAGCAAATCACCGTGGACATAACAAGCTTCGAAGCAATTCGCGACACCATCAAACGTCGATTCCAGCTGACGAGCGATTTTCAGCTGCAGGTCCAGGATGCCGCCAGTGAAACAATCGACATTGACTCTGATGAAGATTTGATTGAGAATGCTGAACGTTTGAACGTTATGTTCGTGAGAGAAATCAGTGAGGTAATTACATGTACAAGCAAATGTAAATAAAACGTATCAGTTGCTAAGTAAAAAATCTCCGTGTGTCCCATGCAGATGCTTCAGGACTGAATCCTAAGATTTGGTTTCAGATGAATGTTGCACCAATCTGTATTCATTGGAATTAAGACACATAACAAGAGTTCATCGCATCCGTTTACCGTTTCCGGTCTTTGTAAGTGCTATTTCGTCTGAACCGTTAGTCAGATCCTCATCAATTTTTTATCGTAGGTACATCTGAGGAGGACACATGATGTCGCGAAAGATCGACCTCCTTTCCACAACCGGAAATCGAATCAACTACCTTCTAAGTGTCAGTCGACAAGGTTGCAACTCTTCCACCCCGATACCACGGAAGGTGTTTTTTTTTAAATCTGTTGTTGAACACAATCTACTTCTCAGAACTTTTACAATTGTCTTAATTGATCGCAAATTACTTGTATACTCAATTCTACTCACTGTGTTTCCGCACCCAAATGATTTCTCTGGATGTCGTAAAACGCATCCAGTTTCATGAATAAATTGGCATTTGTAAATAAAGATATGATATCAGTGTGAATCGCTAATTTTACAACCTAATTGCTTCTCTTTTTCAGAAAATGACATCAAAAGCAGAGATCTTCATGCTCAACTTGGTTTAGCACTGCATAAAAGAATACCTGACCACGTATTAGAGAACATACAGTTTTATTTATACGAGGTGTACACAGACAACTCACTCCTCAAGATGGATTTCCGATATATTTGGATGTGGCTTGAACGGTAGGAAGATCCAGCGTACCTAGTATTCTTCACTCATTAAACAACATCCTAAGACGTTTTCTTTCCTTTGTTGACATGTGAGATAACTGTTTATTACGCATAGGAGTCACTAATCTTGACTGATATTTTTTCATAGGGTTGGTACACAATATTGTACATTTGTTTTAAAAAAGTGAAGAAGGGATCATTACATATTCTTCAGGGTTGACCACGCAAAATATTGCTAACATTTTAAGATGAGGAGGCTGCCCACTGTTTCAATGTGGTTCTCCATTTGGTCACATGATGACTTAGGTGAAACCTATAGAAGCTCATTGTTCGAGAGATGCGGTTCACCAAGCACGGCCAATCACACCTTGAATGGTCAATGAATAATAGGTTCAAACCCACGCATATTCTCGCGTGGTCTGCTTCACCGTGGATAACCCCATTCAACTGTGCTTATATGATATCGGGTCGGTTTGTGAAATCTTAAAATGAAGGTTTAATACATTCCTTTCAGACAAGAAATAATACAACAGAACGAATACGGCAAACTTAAAGACATGTTCAAAAAAATTGGTCATCCTGCTTACATACAGACCATCAATGATATTGAAGCAAAAATGAAGAGCCAAGGTACATTTTCTACAAATTATCTACTCAATAATCAACGTTATGATCACGTTAGATGAAAGAAAATATAAAATCGCAATATAATCTAAACTCCCACTTACTTGTCCCATTCCTGAACTCGGAAATTGAAATGGTCCATGGACCATGTGCTCACCTGGGTGAATGTACCAGAAGAACAAATGACAAATGTTAAATCGAAATGTTCCCGGGCAAGATTTGAGTTCCAGGTACAGAGGGTACCCAGATCACACTAAGTTAGATTAGGTCAAATATCCACGAAACGTGCCACCAAATGACAAAATTTTGAACTTTGATCTCTATGGCCTTGAAAAGTACATGGGTCAAATCAAAAACCCGTTGCATGTCATGTATCCTCATTAGGTGGATTTGGAGACGTTTGTTCAGGAATTATTGGAATTTGAGTTTTCGTATTTGCCAGCTGGCGGCCAAGCTAGGGCCAAATCTTGGTGTCAACTGACACAGGGCTGTATATGTACCAAGTTTCAGGCCAATAGCCCTAGCAGTTACGAAACGTTCCGAACTCTGACCTATCTGGCCTTGAAAAGTGGGTCAAATCACCATCCCGTTACAAACTTCATGTATCCTCATTAGATACACATATGGTAAAAATTTGGAGATGATCCAGTCATTAGTTCAGGAGTTACTGCACTTAAATAATACTTATTGTATTCTTAAAAATACTTATTGTCTTCTTGCAGTATTGTAAAAAATACTTATTGTATTTTGGGTTTTGGTTAAGCCAAGATAGAATCGAATCGGACTGAAACTTGGTGTCATAGGATTACATATGGTGAGGAGGCTAAGCTCCAAAAATTGGCCGATTCGTTCACTTGTTGATGAAAGCACCCGCCAAATTAGGCACCGTCGTAGACTGGGTCAAAACCTTTAATTTCAGGACGGGAGCCCTGACGAAATCGCCCCCAGGTGGCCGCCATCTTGGATTTCAAAATGGCGGCCATTTTGGACACATTTTTCTGAATATCTCGAAATCTAAGATAGATTATAGAAAAATCCAAGACCTATACCCACATTTTTGACATCATTGAGTTCATTGGTTTCATTGGAAATGACGTCACGTATCCACCATATTGGATTCCAACATGGCCGCAATAGCCTATGTTGAATGTTTCTCATCGAGTCATAACTAGTCCAGCCAAAATATGAGATGACCCACCACTAATGGTTACACCACAAACGATTCATCATATTTTAGAAAACTGATACTAGATCACATTTGTAAAAAAGCAGGTCGCGAAATTTTGAGTGGAAGACAGAATTTGAGGGCTTGGACTGAGTGGAACTGACTTCATCATTGGACCCAAGAACTCAGCTTTGTACAGGAGAATGGGAACCAGTGTACAGATAACTTTTGAACGGTTGGGTTTAGACCCTATAAATGTACATGTGTATCACCAACAGATAGAAACATAAGGGCCGTTTAGACGACAGGCAAACATCCACATACGATCCGATCGAATTCGATTGTGGTTCAAAACCCTTGCGTGTAAACGCTACCCAATGGAGTTCAATGTGGATTTTGGACCGCATTGGACCACATTCGACCACATTCAAATCTCGTCTAAACGCAAATGAGACCAGATGCGGTCGATCGGATCCAAACCGATCGAATCTGAATGTGGTTTTTGGCTTGTCGTCTAAACGGCCCTATAGTGCCTCGGGATCAGATACGCGCATTGTTTAATGTTTTTAAGTCGTACCGTACCATAATTGGAAATGACTTTTTTTTATGTAATAGGTGTATATATGCACCAAGTGTCAGGTCAATAGCCCCAGAGGTTACGAAACATGCCACCAAAAGGCAAAATTCTGAACTTTGACCTCTGTGACCTTGAAAAGTAGGTCAAACCCCGTTATATATGTTATGTGTAATAATAATAATAATAATAATAATAATTTAATTATATTAAAGTGCTAAAACAATGATTTACATTTTCTAAGCACTGTACAATAATACGAATGATAAGATACATTTGTAAGACTCAGAAAAGGCAAGTAAAAAGGCAAAGATTAAAAAAAAATAGAAAATGAAAATAAAACAATGTGCAGGGTAATGAAAGATACATGTAAAAAGGCAACATAAGAGCAGTCAATTGAGGAAGTGCCGTTTAAAAAGTACTGTTTTCATATGCTTTTTGAATGTATTTGTGCCAATGGGACCACGCATCCAAGGTTACCCAGGCAACGGTCTCCGAAAACACCCCTGGCACGTGGTATGGCTAATAGCCAATCGTCATCGGACGACCGAAGCCTACGGCCCGGGACCCGCAGACTGAGGAGTTCTTTAAGGTACGTGGGACTATGGTCCCCGTGAATAGCTTGGTGTGTCAGTAACATGACCTTATACTCGATGCGTGATCTCATTGGCAACAAATGTAATTCCTTGAGTATTGGGGTGATGTGTTCCCGCTTCTTGCTTTTAGTTAAAAGTCTGGCTGCTGCATTTTGGGCTTTTTGTAGCCGAGAAATTTCGCTCTCTGGTAGACCCAGCAGCAAACTGTTTTGAAAATCCAACCTGGAGGTTACAAGTGCGTTTATCACACGGGCACAGGTTTCATTGTCAAGGTGCCTTCGAATCTTAGATATTTTATGAATTTGGTGATAAACGCTCTTGATTGTCTTCGACACTTGGCCCGACATGTCCATGTTTTCATCGAAAATGGCGCCCAAATTTCGGACTCGAGCAGAGGCAGTTATAGTTGACGGGCCAATATTGACGGATGGAAGTGGCTTCAACTTTGACATCTTGCGTTTGGATGCAATGACTAGAAATTCCGTTTTATCGTCATTTCCTTTCAGATGATTTGGGTTTAGCCACCTCCGCACATCACTAACACATGCCTCCGCCCTCGCAATAGCACTACGGAGGCCCTGTGGAGATACTTCAAAACTATCATATATCTGAATATCATCTGCAAAACCATGCCGAGACATATTGTGGCCCTCAATTATTTCTCCCAGTGGCTGAATATAAATGGAGAAAAGTAGTGGGCCAAGCACTGAGCCCTGAGGGACACCGCACAAGAGCGGCTTGGGCTGAGATTTCTGCCCATCAATGACAACCGTCTGAGACCTGAGGGAGAGGTACGACTCAAACCATTCCAGAGCTTTACCCTCAATGCCAAGGCTGCGCTGAAGGCGTTTTAGCAGGATACCATGATCTATGGTATCGAACGCAGCCGACATATCTAGAAGGATAAGAATCACTCCCATCCCCCTGTCGAGAGAATCATCCATGTCAGCTTTGATCTTCAGTAAGGCTGTCTCAGTGCTATGGCCACACTTGTACGCTGACTGCAGTCTGTCTCCCAAACCATTTGCCCTCATGTAGCCAACGAGTTGTTCGGCAACTACTTTTTCCAACACCTTTGAGAGAAAAGGAAGGTTAGATATTGGCCGATAGTTCTTTAACACATTGCGATCAAGACCTGTCCCTTTGGGAATAGGAGTGACAAGCGCGTTCTTGAAAGAATCAGGTACCTTGCCAGTTTGAAGTGACTCGTTTATACCCTGAACATGCTGAACAATCAGTGGCGAAATAGCACCAAAGACATGTCCTCATTAGATACACCTATGATAAAAATTTGGAGATGATCCAGTCATTAATTCAGGAGTTATTGCACTTTTTGTGTTTCTGGTTTTAGCCACCTGGTGGCCAAGTCAAGAATCGAATCGGACCGAAACTTGGTGTCATAGGTCATATGACCGAGGGGTATACATGTACATGTACCAAGTTTCAGATCAATACCCCAGCGGTTACAAAACGTGCCCTGCTAACGGACGATGACGGACGCTGCACCATCGTAAGAGCTCACCACAGGTGAGCTAAAAATGACTAAATCCTAAGTTGAAGATAATGGGGGGGGGGGGCGGTGTCAGAAAGAGTAACGTCCTGTCCATTTACTTGTCCCACTCCCGAGCCTGGCAAAGAATAACAGCGTGCGATATCTTCAACTTAGGATTTGGTCATTTTTCAGCGTTCAGGAAGGGGACAGGTAAATGGTAGTTTAGAGTACATGTATAAGGTCACAAAGGTCTGGCATTGCTGGTCCAGCCTGATCTCCTGTTGGTTGCTGATATCTTCAAATCGAACTCCTGACACTGACGCCTTTGATATAGCAAGATTCCAGTGGCAAATTTTGGTACACATACTCCTCCGCATACAGAATAGTAACGTGTAGCTTTAAGCTAGGAATCCACTGCTGATTTTCTGCGTTGCGACTTGCTTTGCAACCTGCTACCTGCGATTTGACCACATCTGTGCCATTTGACATTTGTGGAAATCACGTCTAGCATGTCTAGCAAGTCCACTACAGTGATCGAGTGCCCAGTTGCAAAGCAAGTCGCAACGCAAAATCAACTTGAAAATCAATGGTGGATTCCTAGCTTAAGACATATCGAATTTGAATGTTAAAAATTCAAAAAAGAAGATTGTACGTGTCGTTTGGATGGAGCAACTGGCGAAGGACACGCAACCAAATACATTACATGTCTTTTATAAACGCAATTGGTCAGAGAGAAATATTTTATTGTAGTACTACATGTATATTATCACTGCCTTAGCATAAACGCAGGACATCATCGACTCAGTTTTTGATTGGGATGTTTGCATCGACAATCAAGAATTTCATTTCTGTAATGCGGCCCATGATCAACATTATTGCACAATACAAATATATGAGGATCAAAATGGGCAGTATGAAACCCTGATGTTATAAAGTATCCTGAAGCAATCCTTAACCCAAGACACAGCTGAAATGAACATAACATTTCTGCTTGAATCAATTGTAGGGCACTGTAAGTGACATAATCTGGTACTTACATGTATATATATTCTTGCTATAGAGATGGAAGAGACGAAAATCGGATCAGTATCTCGAAATCAATCGACGACCTGCCACATTTAGAAAGAGAGATAAAAGAATTCACATATCTCATACAGACCGAAAGCAATCCCTATAACGGAGTTATTTTCAACAATGCAGCCTTTGCTCTCATTGGCAGGGAAAGAGGTCTGTCGGGACGATATCTTAAGTTGATGGTAGCGCACATACGGAAATGTCAGTGTGAGATCATCTCTGTGAACCAAACGATGTGTGCACATCTCTGCGAGTTTTAACGACCACACTACTCACACACGATTTCCATGTGCTGCCAGCTTTAGGAGCGCATGCTGGAGAGATTAGGCCCTATCAATCTGTGATGATCTCAACAGACATAATTTGTATGTGTGCTGCCAGTTTTACCTTACATAAAGTTATGCTGAATTTACCGGATACTGAGTTTCATTTCATCTCACTTAATGTATATTCTACATGTACAACAAAACATTAATTTGACTTAAACATATTATTCATGAATTTGCCAAGAAGTTGAAACCATGAAATTATCACAGCTCAACATTATTTCTTTGGAAGATTTCGATAAATAGGCCTACATTAACTGCAATTTGGTACAATTTCTGATCTAAATAAAGCAATATTTTTTTTCAAAATAGCAAAATCGGCATTTCGGCTTGATAATCGCGTAAGAATTGAAAAAGGTTCATTGAAATATGTTTGTGATCACATTTTTATTTTTTGTTCTATCTCGAATTGTTGTGAAGTTTCTCGCTTTCTAGGTGGTGAACTCCGATTGTCAGACGGTTCCATACAACTAAAGATACCGCCCGAGGCAATTGATGAAGATACCATCATTTGGATGTTGCGTCCATTGAATATGAATCCAAGGCAACTGCAGGATGTCCAGTATGAATGCCGAAGGGAAACAACTGATGGTCCTGTAAAATATACCTTACCAGTTTCCCTAGGTCCAGATGTAGCCTTCCATTCCCCCGTGCTGGCGACCTTCAAGAAACTTTATCCACACAATGGAATTAACTCCTTCAAGGTCTACAGAAGGAGGAATGTTGAAGACACATGGGAGTTTGTCGGATCCAGTTTTGTTGACACCG
Organism: Notospermus geniculatus; assembly: GCA_002633025.1. NCBI lineage: Eukaryota > Metazoa > Nemertea > Pilidiophora > Heteronemertea > Lineidae > Notospermus > Notospermus geniculatus. Next base: position 19,527 of record NMRB01003197.1, read on the forward strand.
AGACTGAATCAGTGCAGGTGTCACTGAACAGTTTCTCCACTTACGTTCTTGGGATGCCCTTATCGTCGTCCCCTCAGCCACTCAATGTTTACGTTATAGTGGAATCATGCCCTCTGTTTCCAGACCAAGGGTCTTTTGAAAACCCGGCGAAGGTATTCTTCACATTGAATGATTACAGCTACATTGAGGTGAGTAGCACTGAAAGTATTGAGCATTTGACAATTTTGCATGGACTATGAATGATCCTATTAAATATTGCAAATAATTTTATTTATGTGCAAACATCATTTTTACATGCCCAAAAAATGATATCCTGTGGGACCAGTACATTTTGCCCTAGAGAACTTCTGTTATGACTCCGTATCCTGTCAAACACGTTCTTAGGGCTAGGGAAGCGAGAGTAAGCCCCTCCATGTGTTTAAATATATCACATAAAAAAATTCACAAATTTATTCCATCTAGATACAATGTAATATTGATAATTGGATCTTATTGATGTTGAAGCTCTTTGACTTTCAAGGAATTTGTAATGTTCCACAATGTAAACACCGACTGCGAAGCCTGCCTGTTTCTGGACCCAAACAGTGATGCTACAATAACGTGGAAAAAAGTCTCGAGGACTTTGAACAGGCCATGTTCCTTAATCAAAAGGGTACGTGATCAAAAAAGGTTTTTTAAAAATAGGGACGTTCTGCAAGCTTGCGTTTTACATTTACGATTACAATTTGAAAACGTCGGCTCTGCGGGACGTTTTACGAGCGAATCGCTTGCTACACGTAAGGAACTTACGATTAAATCAAAGCCAAATATTTAATTTTTTTTAATCCAAGAATTCGCTTGCATTTAACGCTGCTTTCATAAATGGGTATATTATGGGGGGATACATCGACCTCTTTTCACCTGGCACGGGAAGCTTCGAGTCAACTACGTCACGTTCTTCTTAACATACATGAACGACCAGACGTCATGACGTCGTCAAATCGTAATCGCAAATGTAAAAGTAAGCTTGCAGAACCTCCTTATTATGGGACTAGCCAAGTATATCATGTATATTGTACCGGTAATTGGTCGACTCATATCACAAAACTGTCAGTAAATTATGATACAATATCCAATTCGAACAAGGGATTTCAATCGTGAGTTGCGCAGACAGTGGTTTTTTCTCACTAGCTTCATTGCTTCTGGGGTTGTCGTCTGTTCTCGGGTTCACCTATACTAGCAAGAGATTCACAAATGCAGCTTCGAAGAGCATATTTAAAATGGAAACGTCTCACCTATTTCAGAAGACTCTACATAGATGGCAGATCCAATCTCTTGCTGACTTCCCAGCGCTAATCAAGCTATCTCACCAAGGCAGATGTTCAGATGACGAGAGCTTCGAAGACGTCTTTGTCATTGAACAAAACAATCAAACTGTGATTGCACTTAAGCTCCATCAACACGGGATGATATCAGACACAGACGGAGACGAATCATATATGAGATATCCAACACAGACGAATCAGAGTGGATCGGTCACGGTGAGTAAGAACCTTTTTGGTTCACAAGGCGACCCTTATTTTCAACGCTGTCTGGCAGGTCTGGTGCTGTCTGGCAATATTTGCAGCCATATCTCAGCTGTTGAACGAGTAATAGATTGAAATTTCGTTTGTGGTCACAATTCTATCATGATGATTGTATTTGTGCGAGAATTTGCTAACAGACGCGCCCTGGGAAATTTTTAAAAGCTTTTTGAGGGTCAGTTTCTGAACGATAAAAATCGGAGAAGATCCCCAAAGATGAATGAGAAATTTGTGGTCATTTGCCTATTGTCGACGAGGACACATTTCTCATGGGGAAAAATGCTGATTTGATTGGAAAAGCAGCAGATAGTTTTCATGCAAATGATGAAAACATGACTCGTATACATGTAGGCCTACAGTGTACAAAAATACATCCTTACGTTAATCCTTATTTTGGACAGTCCAAGATCGTCGTGATATGCGGCGACAAAAGGAAGCAAATCACCGTGGACATAACAAGCCTCGAAGCAATCCGCGACACCATCAAACATCGATTCCAGCTGACGAGAGATTTTCAGCTGCAGGTCCAGGATGCCGCCAGTGAAACAATCGACATTGACTCTGATGAAGATTTGATTGAGAATGCTGAACACTTGAACGTTATGTTCGTGAGAGAAATCAGTGAGGTAATTACATGTACAAGCAAATGTAAATAAAACGTGCCAGTTGCTAAATAAAAAATCTCCGTGTGTCCCATGCAGATGCTTCAGGACTGAATCCTAAGATTTGGTTTCAGATGAATGTTGCACCAATCTCTCTATTCATTGGACTTACTGTGGTGACACATACCAGAGTTCATCGCATCCGTTTAACGTTTCCGGTCATCGCGTCCATCCAGACGGTTTAGGGCATATGGTAAACCACTGCCTGTGTCACATACCCCCCCGCAAACGATTATCAGTTTCCTTTACCGTAATGGTCGTCGCATTTTGACGTCCCTTCATCGCATGCAATAAACAAACGCGACAACCGCAATGCGATGAACGTTTGTCATGTTTGTATGCGTCAGCGGTTTTAGTGGTGAAATACAGTTCATCTTCTTTATGGCCCGTTCACACCAAAATCGCAAACCGCGGCGATTTTCTGCGCGATTCCCGCTGCGAAAATCGCTCTTACGTTATTTATATAAAGAGTTCAGACCAAAACCGCGCAGAAAAACCGCCGGCGGGAAATCGCTGCGGTCGCCGCAAGAATGGCTCCCTGGCAGATTTTTTCTGCGATTCCCGCGCGATTTATCATATTTGCTACACTTCTCCCCATACATCTCATGAGAAGCACGTGTGTTGGCAGCCTCTATAACCCATCTTGTCCAAACAAGGCTATTGACTCCGTATGAACTCCGTCTTTAGCCTTGTCCGAATCGTGTCATCTTTTCCGTTAATGCATAAATTATTAATGAACCTAACCCCTACTTGACCCCGCCTCCGAGCCAATCAGAACTTGCGAAACAAATCACCGTTGGACACTTTCTTTGCTCTTCACGCTCGAATTTGTAACACGGATTTTGATTGGCGCGTCGATTTTCCTTCGCGCCCCGATGATTGGCTGAGGCTGTCACCACCTCAGAAACGGGAAATGTGGTGGATTCGAACCAGGCTAGATGACCGTCAGGACAGATAGACTGGTGAGAACCAGATGCTATAACCTGTCTTATACGAAAACAGCTCCATAACCAAGTAATGGTGTTTGCCGTCAACCTTCCGATCCTTCAGTAAGTTTTGGACCCAAAGTTGCGCCTGTTTCGGTGATTTTTTTCCCTTTGACTGGTATTTCGGTGTTTTTTTTCCCTCTGACAGGCATGGAATGTCAGAATTTTCGGTGAATTCGTCTTCTGACTCGGCCATGTGTGTGTCGTTTGCATATGAGATACCAAGTACGGAGAGCCTCCCGCCATTTTCAGTTCAAAATCCACGCAAACCGCGGCGGTTATCGCATTGGTCTGTACCCACTTTTTCGCGATAACCGCCGCGGTTCCCGTCGCGATTCCTCGCGCGGTTTTGGTGTGAACGGGCCTTTACGATCACTCATCCCTTTTTCTGCTTGAGGAAGTAAGGGCTACAAATGCACCAGTTAATGACATGTCTGGACCCCCTCCCCGCTCAGGGGTCGGCACAATTCGAAACTTATTCGACACATAGAATTTTTTTCTACGGTCAGAATTCGACACTAATTCACCCAGGACATCAAATGAAATGGACAGGTATTCACCAGCTTTTTCCACTAATCTTTTACCTTTTCTATGTCATAAGAAAAAAAATGAGCGCTCAAAACTCGACACTTTTCGACAGTAATTTAGTAGTGACCCCTGAACGGGGGAGGGGGTCCAGACATCTATTGACCGGTGCATAATGCCGAACGGCCTTAGCCCCTGCAGGCATGTAATTATTATACTGTATTCTTGTTAATTAACATAAATATATACCGTACATACATATACGTCAATCCTTATTTTGCACAGTCCAAGATCGACGTGAAATGCGGCAACAAAAGGAAGCAAATCACCGTGGACATAACAAGCCTCGAAGCAATCCGCGACACCATCAAACATCGATTCCAGCTGACGAGCGATTTTCAGCTGCAGGTCAAGGATGCCGCCAGTGAAACAATCGACATTGACTCTGATGAAGATTTGATTGAGAATGCTGAACACTTGAACGTTATGTTCGTGAGAGAAATCAGTGAGGTAATTACATGTACAAGCAAATGTAAATAAAACGTATCAGTTGCTAAATCAAAAATATCCGTGTGTCCCATGCAGATGCTTCAGGACTGAATCCTAATACATGTATTTGGTTTCAGATGAATGATGAATCAATCTTTCTATTTATTTGACTTAGAGGGTAGTGAAATGCAGTTATGCAGGAATGAAATTGTGATTTATCTTCTTTACGATCACGAATCGCAATATTTTTCAGCTTGTGGAACAAACAGAGGTGCACATTAAAACCCTTGCTCTAGTTGACCAGAAAGACGAGTACTCCTCCATCACAATGACTGAGGCACCGAAAGCTGAAAGCCAGATCGTCAAAGATGTTGTCCTTGAAATCAGAAATAATGTCAACATCGACTTACTCTCCTTACAACTGGAACAAATCACCGACTGCCTCCAGATTGGATATTATGCCTCAATTGACTATGGAGACATGAACAACTATGTCACAGATCAGCAGCTTGATGTGCAGATTCTGAAGCTTTGTCGGATGTGTGATAGTACTATGTTAATGATGCAAACAAAGGCCGGAGAAGGGCTGAACGAGTTGCTCTGTGGGTTCGGGTATCTGCTGAATGGATATCCAGACTTTGGACTCGAAAAAATTGGCAACGTTGCGAAGATTGCTGAACAGATTATGACAGCTATTGACGAGATACAGAGCGAGGGTTTTTATCCTGATGTGATGAGGGGTGTGTGCGGCATTGCAACACAAGAAAAAGATGTAATTGAACGAGAACATTCAAAAACGGAGATGAAGGAGGAAGAAGCGAAAAGGGAGAAAGAAGAAGCCGAGTCCCATGTCAGAGGTCTTCGTCCAAAGGAAGAAAGTGGGGGATTTTCCCGTTTGGTTTATTGCCACCACCATCATCACCACGAACGGTTTGAGGAACAGGAACGTGTGAAAGAGTTCAGGGAAATAGAAAAGGCAGCGAATAGAGAATTCCAAGCGGCTGCCAAAAAGGAGGCTCAAACAAGGAATGACCCCGAAAAGTTGTCCGCCGAAGCTATAAATGCTGCTGAAAGACGCCTGAACTCGCTGTACTCGACCCTTGAGTCGATGGCGGAGTTTTGGGAGCTAAACCGAACGGAATTGCAATCGACCACCGACAATTTAAGAAACATTTTTTCCAGTAAGAGCATCAGTGATGATGAAAGGAGGCAGTTCTTGACTGGGACGGCTTTGACAATGGAGGCCATGAAGTCTATCCCACGGTAAGCAGCGGTGCCCTGCGAGAACTCTGTTACTTCCTGTGGATTACGAAGTAGTTCTCTGGTTTTTTTCTGTGGCACCAGAAAAAACTAATCCTGAGAAAAAGGTTTAATAAGTCCCGGGAGGTATCATTACAATAATGAGTTTGCCATAAAGTAGAATCAACGTGCTTCCCAATGATACCTTCTTCCAATCATGCATCACAGAGCACCGTTGTTTTGAAAACGGTATGTCCAAACCCATTTGTTACAGTTCATGGTAAGACCTTGGAGTCGAAGATACGATATCAGAGCTTACCAAACATGAAGAGAGAGACAAGACATTTATAAATTTTATTAAAAAATCAGGATATTCACAGTTAATCACAGAGATTATGTACCGACACCCTCCACGTGTCAGCCTCCTCTTTCGATGCAACGTTCACAAGTGCGGCGCATGTCAGCCAACAGCTCGTCTCACCATTGCAGGATCCTGGCCGGTGTTATATCTGCCAATGTTTCTGTGTGTCAGTGTGTGCCTTGTTTTGGAAACACAGGCAGACAGATCGACATGTTTCTCTGTGTGTGCCCTATTGCCGAGAGGGTCGCAGCTTATTCCGACAGACAGTAGAAAGGGAACACTCACAGATGCGGAACACTGAAAAACCTTACACCGGCTCGTAACTCTTGAATGTTACGCGGTGGACTGGACATTCCATTTCACTACATGTAGTTCACCCCAACAAATGGGTTTGGGGATACCTTTTCCAAAACAACGGTGCTCTGTGATGCACGACTTAAGGAATGTCATCAAGGTATAAGCTGTGGTTACACTACATAAATCCCCGTGCTTTCCCCGGGGATTTTGCGGTTACACCTATAAATCGCCGAGTCTAAATAGACCCGTGTCTGAAATCCCCGTGCTTATTAGGCTGGGTTTACATAGAGCGTGTCGACACACGGAATACACGCTACGGTGCGCGTAGATATTACGACACGCCAACACGGCGGTTTACATAGGCCTTCATCGTGTCTCTATCATTTGACACGGTGCCTCGAATTTTGGCATTTTTCATTAAGTCTCATGCATTTCGTGATGCAAATAAAAAAAGATGTGATATTTGATTAGGAAACATCCTAAAATGCCCATCTCTGTACTTCGAAACAATGCAAGATCTTCCCACGAAGTCAGCACACGCCTGAAAGAACGAGCATGCTCCTTCCCGTCAAAACGTGTATTACTGCAGGTTAGTGATAAAACCCGGAACGAAACGAAACGAAATGAAATGATCGAAATCGTCGAAATGGGCATGATTTGCATCAAGAATTTATTTTCGTTTTATTGTCTTATTGTACGATATTTAAGTGGTTAACGTAGAACCTGCTCCAACATTGGCGATTGCTTTATGCACCAACTGAATGAGTGAAGGAAGAAAACGCATAAGAAAGGGAATTTCGTACATGATATGATTCTGATTGATTTTAAAATAATAATTCAATTTGATTTTGTGTGGTATATCGAAAAACGTCAATCTCAAGGCGGAAGCATACATCTGCAACATAATGACACTTAATTAGGCCTACGTTAATTCTCAAATTTCTTGAGAGTCCCATTTCGGGGATTTCATTTCGTTTCATTTCATTCCGGATTTTATCACTAACCATTACTGCACTCTCTGCGTAACCCCGCGCGTATAGACCAATGTAAACGGCCGATTGGAAAATCCATTGCCAGTTCATCAACACACCGTACCGTGTCGAGTGATGTGTTTCGTGTCGCTCTATGTAAACCCAGCCTTAGCCCCAGCGAGCTCGAAGGGGCAACGCCGGGCTATTTAGACACGAGGATTTTATGTAGTGTAACCGCGAAATCCCCGTGTTTTGCCAAAAGTCGAGGCAGCGTGTCAAATGACCAAGACACGATGAACGCATGTAAACCGCCGTGTTGGTATGTCGTAATATCTACGCGTACCGTGGCGTGTCTTCCGTGTACCGACAGGCTCTATAGCCGTGGTTACACTACATAAAAATACCCGTGTTTTTCCAGACCCGTGTATGCGAAACGCCAGGCGAGGGGTCACACCACTACACTGTAGTTAACATTGGTTAAGTAGCCCGGCGACAGTTGCTCTGCATGCACTGACTCTTCGGTCATTTCTGTATTGGCACACATTCTTGGAGGCGCGGAAACGACGTAACTTAATGGCTGCGCCATCTGTAGCCGTGCGAAGAACTAACGTAAACACGGGTATTTCGAAAAGCACGGCGAGCTTGCCGTGTCTCAGTAACCCGTGTTTTTCAGACACAGGTTTCTCGAAGCCCGGCAATTCATAGGTGTGACCGCAAAAAACCCGGGGATTTATGTAGTGTAACCACAGCTTATGTAAACCCGGCAACGATAGCTTCGGGAACATCATAGGCCCTGTTCCGAAATTTTAAAAGAAGCAATACGCTTTTCTGTTTCAGGCTGGCTGCCGTGCAAAGTATGTGTATGGACTTCCGCAAGAAAATGGTTCCCGTGCTTGAAAACATGTACCGTGTGATTGCCGACAACCCGACTCCAGAGGAGGCCAGGGCAAAACTACCAGGTTTGATTGAGCAGTACAAGAACAGGATGAAACAGGCCGCGATTGAAGAAAGCAAACATGAAGAGAACCCACATGTTGCCATTGTTGATAGTTTTTATCATGTTTATGATCAAGATTCAGAGTGAACGAACTAACGGATAATCTGTTAAAATGTGTATGAAGTGTGTAACCGAATAACACTGTATTCCAAGTCTTATGAAGAACAGGCTGCCATTTTGTTCCAATTTATGCGAGTGAAGACCGCAATTTGCGTATCATAATGGCGGACAATTATGGGCGACAGATGATATCAGCTGTGACGTAGATGCCATTTCCTGCCACAAAGTCATAGTTGAAATGCTTTCGTGCCCTACCAGATTCTGCATGTGTATAGGCTTGCGATGGCACCAAGTATTACATAGGCTATAGCCTAGGAACGTATAGACAAATCCCAAATTCGCATTGCTTGCGCATATCCGGGATCCAAAATGAGGCTTTCTTTGATAAACCATGATGGATGCTTGAATTTACTGTGCTGAACTCGCTTCATTTCGATTTTCTGCGAACGGGATTGCTAATTTTTGTAATCAAGCCGGTATAGTTGCTATGGGTCTCCTAGGATGTACTTATGTAGAATTCATCTAAAAACTGCAATCGACATGATAGAATGGTAACTCGCGGTCAGAATCTCATCGTTTTCGCGTGCAGCTGAAACCCGAGGCGGTAGCTCCACCCTCGCGTGTTTGGTGAGATGACCAACACCTCCAGTTCGGTATCAATTCCTTAAAGGAGTTAGACGCCGAAGTTGTAAACACTCACTCACTGGTTCTCTATCCACGGACGCCTGCGGTGCTGCCACCTATTGTCGGTGATATGTACTGACGTGAATATCGTGAGTGAGTTGCATCGGACCGGGAACCAGTCTAACGATCACGGGTGCTGCCACCTGCATGAAGGAATAAAACAAGTTTGCCGACCATATTTGTAAACAAACCAGCTTGTTTACAACTTCGGCGTCTAACTCCTTTAAGCAAAATCTGGTCAGTCTGGACACTTGTAGTGAGGGGTGAACTTCTTTAGATTCAGATACTTCTATCCGGCCACTACCGAGTGTGAAATTTGCATATACGTATTATTTTACATTATGTCATGATTATCAACATGACATAAGGTAAAGTGATAAATAAAAAGGCAATTTCCAGAGTGTTTGCGAATTTTCATAAGAGTGTTTGCGAATTTTCCAGAGTGTTTGCGAATTTTGCGAAACATAAGGTAAAGTGAGATTTTTTTTCAACATTCTTACAAATGAAATCATAAAGAATACAGTCACGATGAACTTTGTACAAGGAACCCCATTTTCCTATAGAAGGGACACGAGTTGTCCTTCCTAAGATAGTTTTTGCAAAGTTCCGTTTTCTGACCGCCAGAGGAACCAATCAGGGCGTTTCATCCCCAGAATGGTAAATCTAGGTGAAATTGATGCTCTCCATTAAATTGGAAAATATTGTTCCAACATACTAGTATGCCATTGATTTGTTTGAAGGATATCTAAAATGATATGTTCGTACAAATCCAAACATGTTAACGCATTTGACATCAACATGGGCGCTGCGGACCGGTAGGCCCAGCATTTTACATGAACATGGTATTTCCTCTATTCCACTCAACCTTTTGATTTCTTGGTGCTATACCGATACTACGCCAGTCGACACCAAAATAAGCTTGAACCAGTGCTCCATATGCCTAATATTCGACGCGGTCAAATGAAAAACAAACGGCCGCCATTTTGTTTTCTGTGAGCGGTGGACATTGCACTTTGAGCGGGAGACATTGAAAAATGACCGCTCACGTGACACGTCTCGGCCAGTCGTATTCACGGATTCTCTTTTGAGGTACGATATACAGGAATGTACACCCAATGTACAGTCATCAGCATTAGTTTGTATACACCTGTAATTTGGTTATATGTCAGCACCAAGAACACCAAATTAAACCGGGTTTGTTGCACGTGAAATTTAAATCCTTCTGGCAAATGTTCCCATTGATTTTAAAAATTTGCTTTTATGATGGCATTATGTAATTTACTTCTCAAAAAAAGGTAGAAAATCCAATTTTTTTATTCCCTATAAAATTCTTGATTTTCCTTCATTCCCTAGTGCATCTTAACTATTTTAAAACCATTGGTAAAAGTTTCATTCAAAAAATCGCCCTCGCTTTCAAGAAAAAAATGACTTTTAGAAAAAAAATCCAGCTCAAAATTCCTATAGAGAACTGCCTTGCGACATTCTCCCCTCTACACTTCTGACCAATGATAGGCCTTGCTATAATCAGAACACTATTCATAGTTATTATGCCTGTGCCTGGTCACCTGACTTCCTTCCAAGAAGCCTAACCACCAACGAGAAACTTTTCTCATTGGTCCAAAGTTTATTTGACCTCCTGTATAATAATTTGACCTTATGCTGACTAGGTGAACCTAGGCCTTATGATGCAAACAATAGAATTTCTATTGTTGGCAAGGCACATTTTCGCGCCCGTCAAACGACAAGGCCTGAATTGATCCATGACATTGTGTCATTCAAGTGCACTTCAATCAATGTGCTTACTGGTTACCCAACTCCAAATCACTGGTATAACATAATGTCCATCGATGTGGTAACCATCCCTAACCACCAATACGTCATATGGGTTTTATTTCTTGGCAGAGTAAACCTCATTGTGTCATCATCATAATCATGATAATGGGGCCTAGTGCTTCTGACACATGTGAATATCACATGACACTTTTATTGTCATCCAAATTGTATCCGAGTCATATTGACAGGGACATTGTCAATGATATGGAAGGTGTCTCTAGAAGCTTTTTGTGGAAAAGTCATTTTTTCTTGAAAGCGAGGGCGATTTTTTGAATGAAACTTTTACCAATGATTTTAAAACAGTTAGATGCACTAGGGAATGAAGGAAAATCAAGAATTTTATGGGGAATAAAAAAATTGGATTTTCTACCTTTTTTTGAGAAGTAAATTGCATAATGTCATCATAAAAGCAAATTTTTAAAATCAATGGGAACATTTGCCAGAAGGATTTAAATTTCACATGCAACAAACCCGGTTGAATTTGGTGTTCTTGGTGCTGAAATATAACCAAATTACAGGTGTATACAAACTAATGCTGATGACTGTACATACGATGGGGACATGTCTGTTCATTACTTATGCTAGGCATAAGTATCAGTACTTATGTTAGGCACAAGTACCTAACATTTTCTTTTAGGCCATTCTTTTGAATGCTTTGTTCAATTGAAATTCATCCTCTAGGCCTAAAATCGTTCTTCACAGCCCAAAAATAAACACTGTGAAATATTTTTAACGAAAATCTTGTGTCATTTTGTACTTTTTACAGCTCGAATGCAATTTTTACAGCTTGAATGCAATGTATTGGTGTAGATCTACACACTGTTTTATGTGCTTCATAAAACACTGTTCATACGCACTTCATAACCCACTGTTTTATGTGCTTCGTATTATAAGCCGCCATGACTTTTTCTTAGGACACATGATGTTATCATATCCATCCTCAATAAACTTGTTGTTAGTCCAAAAATTTATCAAACGTTTCCGCACTGTTATGGTGCCTTCAGGAAGTAAATATTTTTCGGCCTGCCCGGTCGGTAGCCTATATTCACTGCGTAGTATTCAGATATAGACTGGTACTCGGTCCTAAGTATTTTTTGGCATCGCACTTTTGCATATGTTGGGACTGGGCGTGCCTAGCGCGTTGGTGCATCTGATTGGCCGGTGGTAGCGCAGTTGGTAAGTGTAGGAACTATTAATATGTTGATAACTTTTCTATTTTTAACATGGGAAACCCACTTCGAGATTGGTGGATTTCCTGGGTCAAAGTTAGGTCACTTCTATCTGCATACATCCGATCGTCAGCCATATTGAAAATTGAATAAATTTACATAATTAACATAAATTCCCAAATGACGTCACTGGCAGAATTCCTCCAAAAATGGCGGCCAATACTGGTCCTACCAAACAAACCACACGTCCGATTGCAGCCCGCCAGTTGCTAGGATGAGCTACTAGTCTAATTTAGATATCCAGTGGCAGGCAGCCTGCCACAGTTTGGACACTTGTAGTGAGGAGTGTTAACTCAAGTCTCATGTATATGATGAAATCTATCACCATTCATCATCATACCAATAAAGGTACATGTAAATTAACATTTTCAATTCGTGTTGTGTTGATTGTAAACTGCATGACGAATGAGGATTTTTGTCAAACATAAATGAAAGGCTTTATTGTTCCTGAGAAAAATAACACAAAAAGGCAAATTGATGATGTCCTTGAAAACGGCTCTGTGTAATTCAACAACTTATTCAATGACGGTTTCTATTGTACCGTGAAACGGAAGGGCTACAGCGATAAACTTTATCATTTCAAAAGGGCATTGTCAGACGACCTGTAGTTTTTCCTGGAGCAAGATATTACTGACAAGAGATTGCCAAAGGACACACGCAGAAACAAGACGGTGCAGTGCTCTTGGTTCGAGCTGGTTTTCTGGTCTGATTACACGATTTTCAACGCTCCCTCGCGATTTTTCAAATGGACTGATTATATTTTAGTACTTCCACCTATCAAATCCCCGTGAACTTGCTTAATGAACGATTCGCTCGCAGACGTTTTGTGAGTATTTGACGTCTGCAGATTTAAGACATTAGCTAAAATGACATTTTGTGGACATCTAATCGATGTGGGATTTGTTGAAGACGTGATTGTGACTGCAAGTGGGATCTCACTGGAAGGTACACCTGGAATGATCGTTTTTACAATTTCTATTCAGGTACTAGGCCTGTTAGTATATCAACAGATTTCTATTAATACCAGCTGCATTCGCTGTCAATATAGGCCTAATAGAATGTTTTGAATAAGTGCTGATGTCACAGTGGCAACAATAATTTATGCTCGCTTGTTGGTGTTCTCTGCTGCTAGTTTACACTCGTCCCCAGTGGCCTCGAGCTTAATACTAGTTATACGCTCGCAACCACTGGCGCAGATGGGGCCAAATCATGTTTCTGAACACTAGATGGCGCAAAATGTCATCAACAAATCAGCGACCAGTATTTCACGCAACTATGGGAAAACATGAAACAGTTTCTTATTGGCCGCTTTGGTCACGTGACAAGTATCGTGGCATATTCCGGACTTTTCGTGTTATTTTGCACCACTTTTTGGAATACATTCACTGCGAAATGAAAAGTTAACATACTCAACGTCACATACGACCCGATGTGGGACAATACAGCGGTGTAAGGACTTCGCCTTCAGCATTCTTTGGATTGCGGTGATTGCGTCCATAGAAACAACACCGCCTAAGGTTGTTTGAAAGGTGATCGGTCATTGGCTGGTTGATCCCGCGCTTTCGTCAACAACTGGTAGTGACATCTAGTGTTCAGAAACGGACTTTGGCACCAAATGTTTCAGTGGTTGAGGGTGACAGCTTCGAGCGGAGGCCGACACCACTGAATTATTGAGTGTACTGCTAGTTCAACCAGAAGCAACATCTGTCTGTTCAGCATCGAGAAGCACCCACCTCGAAGAGCTAACGAGCCTGCGCTTGTTCACAAACAAAAGGGAGTATCCTTAACTGATTCAAATTCACCATCTGTATTTGCCACGCATGGAGCCTTCACCGAGACAACCACGCCCTCTGGTTGTTGGGACGTCTGCGGCTGTAGGCCTACCTGTTACCTGGATCAGGCCCCACTCCTGCACATCACCTACCCGCACCAAAAGGACTAACTCGCACGAACAACAAGAAAGATTCAACGGCATTGCAAATGCTTTCGGGACTATGCGTAATAAATCAACGGTGCAGCCTTACATGTGTAAGGCTGCGTCTACATGGAGGTACACCGTATACGGACACGCCCGTTATGTAATCGCAGCCTTACAGACCAATGACAAGCCAATACAGAGCTATCTCTACTTCTGCTTGGTGCTGGTTGGACAAACTAGGCCAGTAGATTCATACAGAAATGGAGACACATTCAGATCAGTTGTTGATTTTTCGTTTTTCAAAATCTATGGCTGGGATGACCGTGTCTCACCGCCACATTGCAATCAAACTTCGGATATCGAATCTTAGTAATCGGAAGCTGGGTTCCCTTCGAAATATTTTGTACAATTTCTCATCCAGTTACATTGGAAGGAAATATTTCGCATCCCGCGGCAGAACTGAGCGCATTTTGTAACACATGCTCAAAGGTAGGGGTCTTGAAGACGGTCGGCCTTTTGCAAGGATTCCCCAATATAGAACGTAGAAGTCTCAGAGAAAGATATTTTTGTTAAAATCCTATGCTTATGTCAGGCCAGTACAGTACGATTCATCATGTTCATGGCTAGTAACAGTTATCTCTTCGGAAGGATCGTCCATGACTGGAGCGTCATGCAACCAGGCCTTGGCTTCCAGTATGTGAAGTCTCACCTGGCCTGTGCTGTCCTCTGCTGGCTAGATCGATGCCTGACAATGAACATACTGCCTGATGACGCCATTTGTCAGCTACATTCAAAACGAGGCACGTGTATGGAGAAAACGGAGGCTTTCGAGTACCAAGGTGCCCGGATGTACCAGAAAAAGGTGACGTGTCATGGAGACCTACATCCACCATGTTCTACTACATTTGTTCATGTTTCTGTAAATGTTGTGCGATTGAAACATCTGAATTCTTCCATTTTGTTACTTATCGGTTCATGCTCCCCCTCCCTTTAATAATTTAATAATAATAATGATGCTCTAAAACGCTGTAAACCTTTAACCAAAGATGTACATGTAGGCCTTCGTTCATGTGTGCATTTTGGCTTGTGTATACATGTAGCTGGCACGAGTAGACAGTGAGAAAACGGATATATCAATAGAAATTAGTCATGATGAATTCAATAGAGAGGTTTCGAAATCAAACAATAAACGTAAACGTTAACGACAACGTTATTTTTGTACCGAAAATGCAATATAAAATCTGATTAATATGTAGTACGAAAAATAACGTTGTCGTAAAGTTTACGTTTATCGTTTGATTTCGAAACCTCCCTACTGTGTCCCACTGAACCACCACCCAAATACAAAATCATACTGATGTCTTGCCGATACTGGAATTTGAGCCGAAGTTGCCGAAATCGGTCCTATGACGATGACGATGAGGAAAGCAATATAGGGCCGAAAGCGGTCAAACATCGGTATACCTCCCCATTCTCACGTTGCGGCTTACGTCAATCATTTGTTAGGGGGCATTGGCAAACGGGGGCAGTGAAAAATATTACACCAGGTTATTTGCTTGAGTATGCCGACATTGGGCCAACATCAGGTCGAAATTTCTTGCCAGCTGGATAGGGTCTCCGTCGAAATTGATTCAGGAAATGAAATGATTCAGGTTTCTAAAATGTTTTTCTCTGTAGCTGATATCTAGGACTTTTGGAGAGTATGAAATTTATTTTGTAGCTAGCACAAACTCTTAAATACAGACTGCACCGTAAAATATCCATAATTCCTCCCATTCCTGCAAATAAGGCCGGCTTGACTGTTATATTTCACCCCAGCCGCTCGGTGATTATGGTAACATATGAAGCGAGGCCAGTTCCTTGGCAAATAGTTACTGTTTATAGAGCTAACCATGATAGTCCGGCTTGCCGTGTCCTCTATAATTCATCTCGGTACTACGGCTGGCTCGGCCAGAACGAACGCATCCATTTTTGTTGGTTAGTGAATTATCTTATGCACCATGTGCACAAAATCTCAGGCAGAAGATGGTTCCCAGCAACCCTCATTCGCATGTTTGACTACACCATGGGGGAGTTCGTTGGTCGGCTAGTCTTGCCAAAGACTGAACCGTGTCTGCGATGGCACCATACAGACGGAGATACATTTATCTTCGAGGTGGTCCCGCACGACGCAAAGTTAATCATGTTTACTGGATGTACAATATCATACAAAAGTAGTACATTATTGCTGACGGCATATGATTGGATTCCAAACGATGACAACAATGAAGTACATGTAAATTTGACCCGTCGGCAGCACACGACAGTTACAGTCCGAAGTGTGGGCCATGTTCTTTCTACAGGTGCGCAACTTGTGCGCATGCGTGATAAAATCACAATCATACATTTCGTCGGACACCATCTGGCATTGATCGTCTTGCGGAATGCAAACAGCGACTTAAATGAAATGGTCCATGGACCATGTGCTCACCTATGTGAACGTACCAGAAGAACAAATGACAAATGTAAAATCGAAATGCTCAGGCCGTGAGTTCCAGGGTCATGATTTACGGTCAAAATTTCAAGGTCAAAACATTCTAGCTTGAGAATTTATGACGTCGATTTTCCAAGACGGCTGCCTGGTTACCACTAATTGCATTCCAATTGGACAAAAATTTGCTCTACAGTACACATAGATGATCACACCATGTTAGAATAGGGCCATATAGCCATGAAANAGGTCCGCGCTTTCTGGTGATCAGATCTTAGATTTGGAAATTAGGAAATTAGAACATGAGCAACGTTTGGCTGAAATGCAGACTCAGCACCGCTTAGAACTTGAGAAATTGCAATTCCAGCGCGACGAAAGCGAGCGCCAAGAGCGTGAGCGCGACCGTGAACGTCAACTCTGGCGCGAGAACGGGAAGAACTTGATAGGCAGTTTAACTTGAAGGTGAAAGAATTAGAACTGAGGGGTAGAGAGGGGTCTAATGAGGAGTCGGATAGCATAGAACCAACGAAAGGTCCCATTCCTCCAAAGTTTAAAGAGGGAGACGACGTAGAAATCTACTTGGCAACCTTTGAACGCCTCGCTACGGCTAACAATTGGCTTAAAGCTACTTGGGCCCCGCGCCTCGCGGCGCTGCTCACGGGCAGAGCACATGACGCGTATTCACGTATGGAAGTGGAACAAATTGGCGACTATGATCAAGGGCGTAAAGCTATTTTGGACAGGTATGAACTAAATGGTGAGCACTACCGTGAAAAGTTTCGTCACACGTTCAAAAAACATGATGAAACCTACAAGGAATGGTCTATTAAATTAGGACGTTTCCTTGACCGTTGGATTGAGTACTATGAGGTCGATTCATTTGACGGTTTGAAAGAACGCATTGTTATGGAATAAATGTTGAATAACACGCCTAGTGAGATGAAAGAACGCATTGTTATGGAACAAATGTTGAACAACACGCCTAGTGAGCTTAGTGTCTGGTTACGGGAACGTGAACCTAAAGATGTCGAGCACTTGACCAGGTTGGCCGATTTGTACCAACAGACGCGGAAGAAGCGCTATAATCGCGACAATCGCGAGAAGTTTGACAAAAGTAAAGTTGAAAGTAAAACTGAACCAAAGGGTCGAAATGACAAAAAGAACGACAACGATGGTGCAAAGCCGAAGTCTGAATACTTCAAAGGTCGCCAAGCTCCCCCTAATTTGAAATGCCATGAATGCGGCGAGAAGGGACATTATGCTATTAATTGTCCGGGGACTAAGAAAGCTGGACTGTTATGCTTGAGTCCCTCGAGACCTGGCTATGTGGGTTGTGACAAGTATGAAGTGGAAGGGTTGGTGAATGGGCAGCCGGTAACATGTCTAATTGACACAGGTTGTAATCTTACTTTGGTCAATGCGGACTTTGTTGACGTGAACGGCGCTGCTAGCGTAGCTACAACCAGTGTGCTTTTGGCTAATGGCATGGAGCAGACAGTTCCCCTTGTGGAAGTGGTACTGTCGGGGCCATGTGGCAGCGGAAAGTGCACGGTTGGCGTCATGTCCAGCCTGCCCGTCGATGTACTGGCGGGGCATGATGTTTTCCACTTGTTACGCGCGGAGTGTAGCGAAAAACCCATAGCTTTTGTGACCACGAGGTCAAAGGCCGCGGAAGAGAAAAAGCGGGAAGCGGACGTTCGAGAACGCGAAATTAGTGAGAAACCTAAACTCATTGATGTGTTTTCAGATAGTACCCCGGACCTGGTGCTTGACGTCCCGCACGACCACCCGACTGTGCATGACTCGGACAGTAGTGACAGTGATGTTGGTGACAATAGTAATGCCGAGCAAGTGACTATAGAGCCTGGTGAGGGGCAGTCTGAAGACGAGCCCGTTGGTGAAACTGCATGCGTGGTTGAACATGGTGTTGCGGTAGACCAGTCTCTCCCCGAGACGTCTACCGGTGCCGGCCGGACAGAGACGTATCCGGTTAGCCCCTCAGCTTTGTCTATTGATAGAAAACAGCTGATAGAAATGCAAAAACAAGACTCATCCCTTGAGCTTAATAGAGAGGTTGAGATCTTGAACGCGAACGACAAATGTGAACGGGAATGACGTCATTGTCGTTCCCGTGAAAAATTCGCGTATATCTGGTTAAGAAGTGAATTAACCAGGAACGTGAACGCCATCTATTGTTTAAGTAATTGGGCATGCATTGTAAGTGTGTCGCGAACAATGGTAGTTTATATTGGTACAATCTCCGACGCTGAGGTCAGACGGTTTCATCTTACTGACTCTGCCACCTGCAGATCCGGACTATTTCAGCGGGGGATCGTATAAGTATATAGGTCACAGTGGTTTCCAGTAATGCAAATGGAACTGAAGTATTTCATGGTTTTATCCACAAACGAAACCCATGCGACCCAATTTAATTCTCGTTCGTATGCCACGTTCAAACGACAAATCGCCTGTTTTACCTCTTCCGAGAACGCAATCGGGTGGCGAGAAGGAGTGACGCAATGCCAGCCTTTATTCGCCACAGTTAGTAGTTATGCAATGGGAACAGTGTTGCTGGCATAATTGAGTATGGCCCAACTCGCCCCTCTACAAACATTACATCATGCCTATTGGATTGATTCCTTGAATATGGGGTTCACAGCTAAGACCTCCATAAGAAGACCTGTTTAGGCTCTTCATTCGGATCACCTGAGCTCAACACCTCCTTCAGGACAATAGATTTAGGAAGAGGAATTCCTGTACAAGAAACAAGATGCCATTTTGGGACAAGATGCCATTTTATATGAGTGTGTAAATTCTATTAGATCCTAGTTAAAGATTCCGCTATAATTTCAGTTAAATTATTTAAAAAAAATTTTTTTTTTAGTTTTTGAAAAATATCTCATGAAATTATTTTTAAAAACTTTTAAAAAGTTTAGAATCATTTTTTATATCCTAAAGCTTTAGTAGAAGTTCCATCTTCTAAAATTTCTCGTTTATCATCGTTTGCATCTCATGCAATTTTTTCTATTTGTTCTGTGTATAATTGATGATCTCTGCTCCGGAAAACATTCATTGTTTTTTCTATTCAAGATACAGAAAAGCACAAAATTGACACACAAAATGATAATAAGCAAGAAGTCAATCTCCAGAATTCACGAATTTTCGACCCCAACCGGGGTCTTTTTCAAGTGGAACTTTACAATCTGAAACTCCAGAAAAGACTAGAATTTTAGAAGACTAGAGTTTCAGATTGTAAAGTTCCACTTGAAAAAGACCCCGGTTGGGGTCGAAAATTCGTGAATTCTGGAGATTGACTTCTTGCTTATTATTGTTTTTTCTATTGGTTCTTTTTTCCAATAACACTTGTTTGTATTCATCAAAGGTTTATTACAAAGCAATTATTTCTGTCATAGAGGAGAAAACGTTGTTGAAGTATTCTGCAATTGGTTAATAAATGTGGAAACTATTTTCAGTCAACTTCTAAAAAACAAAATAGAAATGAATATAACTCCAGAAGAAGAACAAGAATTTAGAAATGCACAAGAATGTTATTATATATTGTAAAATGAATCTTTTTGATGGCGATAAATCAGTTAGAGATCATGGTCATTATAATGGAAAATTTAGAGGAGCAAGTCATAATCAATGCAACTTAAAAGCTAGAAATATTAACTTTGTTCCAATCTTTTTTCATAATCTAAGTAATTATGATGCACAATTATTCGTTAAAGAACTTACTAAAAAAACTGATAAACAAATTAAAGTATTAGCTAAAACAGCAGAATGTTATATTTCGTTTCAATTCGGTTGTTTGAGATTTTTAGACTCTTACAGATTTTTACAAGGTAGTTTAGATAATTGCACTAAATCAATGGTTGATGATGATTTTAAGATAACAAGATATTATTATCCAAATGAAAGTGATTTTAAGTTGTTAAGGAAAAAAGGATCAGTTCCGTATTCATTTTATACATCTTTTGAAAGTTATAATGAAACAAGTTTAACTCCTGAAATGTTTTATGATGATCTGAAAAATGAATTGCAACCAATTTCAGTTTACCAAAGTGCCAAAGAAATATGGGACAACTTTAAAATAAATAATCATGGTGAATTTATAGATTTGCACTTAAAATCAGATGTATTATTATTAGCAGATTTATTTGAGAGATTTAGAGAAGTTAATGTGAAATATTTTGAAATTGATCCTTGTCATTGTTATTCTTGTCCTGGATTAACTTGGCAAGCTGGTTTAAAATACACGAATATAAACTTAGATTTGTTAACAGATATCGATGTACTATTATCATTTGAAAAAGCAATAAGAGGAGGAATTTCAGGAATAATGGGAACAAGATATGTTAAAGCTGATAATCAACACAAATTATTATATGTTGATATGTTATAATTTATATGGTTGGGCAATGATGCAATTTTTACCAGAAAAGAATTTCAAGAAATATATTCCTAACACTGCAGTAACAACAGAAGAAATATTAAGTATTCCTGAAGATTCGCCATTAGGTTTTTATTTTGAAGTTGATTTGGAATATCCAGAAAGTATAAAGTTTAAATCTGTAAATTTCCCTTATTGTCCTGAACCTTTATTTATTAATGATGATGAATTAAGTCCTTATCAAAAAGAAATATTAGGTGATGAAAAAAGACCAAAAGTGAATAAATTAATCTTAACACAAAAAGATAAGTTAAAATTATATAGTACATTATAGAACTTTACAATTCTATTTACAACAAGGCATGATTCTAAAAAAAGTACATTATATCATAAGTTTTGAACAGAGACAATGGTTATCATCATATATTGATCATAATACTAAACAAAGAATGCAAGCAACAACAGATTTTGAAAAGGACTATTTCAAATTGATGAATAATGCATTTTATGGCAAAACTTGCGAAAACATAAGAAATAGAAAAGATGTAGAATTAGTTAATGATAATAACAGAGCTTTAAAACTTCAAAGTAATCCTAAGTTTGATTCCAAAATTATATTTGATGAAGATTTATGTGCTATCTTAATGCGAAAAACATCAATAAGATTTGATAAACCAATTTACATAGGAGCAACAGTTTTAGAATTATCAAAGTTGTTAATGTATAAATTTTACTATGAGACATTACAACCTTATTTTGGAGAGAAAAAACATGCTGAGAATTACTCTATCAAGATACTGATAGTTTTGTTCTTAAATTAAAAACAGATGATCTAACAAAAGATTTATTTAATTTAAAAGACTATTTTGATTTCAGTAATTATCCAAAAGATCATAAGTTATATGATAAAAGTAAAACTAAAATTCCAGGTTATTTTAAAGATGAATTAGGTAGAACATGTATAATCCGTGTGCATTTCGTCATTGTCATGAATTTACTTTTTGCAGAACATGCAGTACGATCATAACTCGAAAGGGCTGAAAATTACCGCTATACCTGCTTCGGGGTGTGGAATAGGGAGAAAAGACCAATCCCTACAACTTTTCAAAAAGGGACCGATAGTAAATTCTCAAGGACTTAGGAGCTATATGCCTAGTTCGAGGCCACCCTTCATTTCATGATTTACGCTGAATATCAACCTCACTACACACTCGGGAACTCCAATCTGTACTGGGTAAAGTTAAGGATCCTTATGTTTACCCAGGGCCGTCCTGGGTAAAGAAAAGGATTACCCAGGATGATCCTGGGTAAACTTACGGTATACCCAGGACGACATTGACCCATTCGGCTTCAGTTGCCTCCAGAATGAGCGCCTTGGCACCAGTTTTGCTTGCAATTAATCAGATATCACTGCCAGATTTTGTGCTCTGCCTACGTCAGGTTCCCTCTTCGTGTCCGATTTCCCGGTCAAAATACGGCATAACTAGGGATTTATCAACGAGGGGGCTACGAGGCTAGAGTGACAGTAGGCTACTTTGCGCCTAGTGCAGATTGAGTGTGAGATCATGGGACACATGTCGTCTATCTGAACATGTCTCGGCCAAGGCCTAAGATTGAATAGGGGCCTAGGTAGGCCTAATAGTAGAATTTGCCACATGACCCGGTAGGCCCCTTGCCTAGGGCTAATCATAATTTTTCTCACATTGTCACAACACAATTCAATTGAAAACATTACTTTTTAGGGGAATGATCGGATGCCGTTTTACAGAGTGTTTAAAAATGAAAGCCACGAATACAAAGGAACGGTAACTGCATAAAACAAAATTACCCAATGCAATGACAACCAATGCAAATGCAATGAAGGAATGGTTTTGCATGGCATGGGTGCACAGTGCCACGTGCTGGCGTTTCACTTTCACCACACCCCGCGCCAACGCATGGATCTGTCAAAATGCGCTCCGCTCTGACTTCACTAAAACCACTAAAAACTCATTCCACGACAGAAAAACTTCACAGAAATATGAAACATACCTAATTGTTTAGAATCCCAATATTGAAAAGATAATCCACAGCAGCAGCAAATGTCAGAAATAAGTAGTTTTGGCAAAATCTCAAATTACACGCGACGAACGCTGATGCATTTATTGTTTGTGGTCGACTTCCCGGTTTTGATGACGTCATCACCGAGTGCTCACGTGGTACACAAGTCAATGGCCGATTTTCTATTCCGATTTCCTGGTTTCCCCAAATTTCATCGAAATAAACGCATCCATCAGGTAGTATATTGTTATCTAAGATGTTCAGTTGAAGTATTCACATCTCAAGAATAATTCTACCACGTTTTGTTGAAATAAGATGAATAACAAGCGAAATATCACCTTTTTACTTGCAGTGAAACCAGCCCATTGATTTTCATCGAGTGCGAGTGACATCAGACTCGGAGTGATTGCTCATCGAGATACATTCATCCAGACAGTGGCAAAATTACTGTGTCCACGGATTTTTCTCCTCTTCCTGTATCATCTCACCACCTTCTGGTTCTATGAGGATGTCAGATCCTTCCAAAATCAACATGTACAGTGTTCCACTGTCGAGTGACAGCGATTCAGGTGAGTTTTGCCATTCAGTTCAGACAGACTAGACACAGAAGAAATCTCTTTGGGTTGTTGAAGGAAGAAGTCCGATTTGAGGGCCTACCAATGCCTACCCATCCATATAGAGTACAGTGGAATCTGGCCAGTCAGCCTTTTAGCCCTATTTTTAGCTAAGTATTTCAATAATTTTGTGTAGGCTACTGTAGCCATGGTTGGTAGCCTACTGTACCATAGTGTGTTTTTAAAGATTGAGATATTATTAATTAAATTATAACCATATCTGTCTTTGCAGATGCTCAGTTGGGCCAGAATGATTTATCACAGACGAATCAAAACGATACAAATCTCAATCACACAATAACACACAGTAAGTATTCTATGTGGCATGTACATTCGGTGTACATGTCAAGCCGTGCAAGGTACGACTACGATGACCTACTTTACTGCTTTAGGTAGAAAAGTGAACTAAACGCTTTTTTATGGGGAACCGGAGGAACTAATGTCACGATGTGGCGCTGCGAGCAGCGCGAGTAAGTTTCTTTTCGTCAATGACGTCGCTTCGGTCGCACTGCTCACAGCGCCGACCTGTTGCGATAAACAGCACGCAGGTTCCTCATTGGGTGTTGCATCAATTTAGCTGTGTTAAGTTAAGTGCACCATACTTTAAATTTTTTTTGAAAACATTTTTTTGAAAACATTTTTTTGAAAAAGTTTTTTTGAAAAAGTTTTTTTGAAAAATTATTTTGAAAAAATTTTTTTTTGAATTTTTTTATTTTTAAAAGGTTTTATACGATGTTTGGTGCCATTTTAGGCGTATTTTGAAGCATAAAATCCCCGCGCCGGTCATGCCAGTTGTTTGGTTTTGTCCGGCATGTCATGGAAAAATGGTTACTGAACATTTTTGAGGGTACAGATCTGTACCCTGGAAAAATTTAAGGGAACAGAAACCCATTTTACCCTCTGGTGGAAACCCATCCAGTTTTACTCACCCAAGCACATGTCATGGGAGTGATACATGTGTACAGTTTTTGTCACTTGTCACTTTAATGTCAGCCTCTTTGGAATTGCCTCAGCCCATCATGACCTCTGCTCCATATTCCGGTACTCTTCATTCCATCATTTCAGGCTTAGATCCTGATGCTAATCCAGATGATGAGGAGGAGAAGCAGAGATTGATCACCCAGGTCATGGAATTGCAAAACACTCTGGATGGTGAGAAAGTTTGCCATTGAAAATGTGGGAAAATAAGTCTTAACAATGTGGGAAAACCTGGAGTCTTCTGTGCAACTGATGGCTCCATGTATTGACTGGTATTTTTTAAGGTCTAACTCGAAGACTCTTCAGGTGAGTAGTGCTCCCTCTTAGAGGGAACACTACTCATTTGTCGATTTCAATGCATATTTTCAATGATCTTCAGATTTATCTCAACGGGTCGATTCTGTGAAGGAGGAAAATCTGAAACTGAAATCAGAGAATCAGGTGCTTGGTCAGTATATTGAGAATCTGATGGCTGCTAGCAGTGTATTCCAGTCAACCAGTCCGAAGACGAAAAAGAAGTAGGTATAAGAGGTAGAGGTATCGGTTCTTATTACTATTAAGCATGAAATTTATTGCCTTAGGTGTTTGTGGCATGAAGCGCGCAAGTTGATTTACAAATTGTTGCATGCTGCTGTTCAAAACATAAATATAGAAATGTGGCATGCATGTAGCAAACCATACCTTGATTGCATGCAGTAATTTATGACATATGTGCAAAAGCCCATTTTCAAAGATGGCCACCATATTTGAGATCCAATTGCGCTAAAACTTGCTGGACACATAAGAAGGTACATAGATACATGATCACACCAAGTTAGAGGATTCTAGGTCAAATAGCTACAAAACGCGCCACCAAATGGCAAAATTTTTAACTTTGACCTCAGTGACCTTGAAAAGAAGGTCAAATCAAAAACCTGTAACATATGTCTTGTGTCCTCATCAGGTGCACTTATGAAAAAAAATTGACGATGATCCAGCCATTAGTTCAGGAGTTATTGCACTTTTTCATTTTGTGTTTTCAGTTTTAGCCACCTAGTGGCAAAGTCAAGAATCAAATCGGGCTGAAACTCAATGTCATTAGTTCATCTAACCTAGGGGAATATATGTACCAAGTTTCAGGTCAATAGCCTCAGCGGCAATGAAACTTGCCAGCAAAATGGCCAAAATTTTAACTTTGACCTCGAAAAGTAGGTCAAATCAAAAACCTGTTACATACATCATTCTAATTGCGGGTATGATAAAAATTTGGAGATTATCTAGCCATTAGTTCAGGAGTTATTGCACTTTTTGCTTTGTGTTTTCGGTTGTAGCCACCTAGTGGCGAAGTCAAGAATCGAATCCTGCCGTAACTTGGTGTCATAGGTTATCTGACCTAGGGGAATATATGTACCAAGTTTCTGGTCAATAGCCCCAGCGGCAATGAAATGTGCCACCCAATGGCAAAATGTTTGACTTTGACCTCTGTGACCTTGAAAAGTACGTCAAATCAAAACCCGTTACATAATGTCATGTATCCTCATTAGATGCACCTATGATAAAAATTTGGAGATGATTCAGCCATACGTCCAGGAGTTATTGTACTTTTTGAGTTCGCGGTTTTCACCACCTGGTTGTCAAGCTAGGAATCAAATCAGACGGAAACTTGGTCATGTGACCTACAAGTACAAGGATATATTATGTACCGAGTTTTAGGTCAATAGTCCCTGTAGTTAATAAACATGCCTTGCGACGGACACCCCGTCATGATGTTGTGATGCTTGTGTAGATGTGGGATAAACAGTTGGTCGTGGACTTTGCACTGATGTATCTTATGTCCATTTGGTATAGATTTATATAAAGTGTAAACACATTACGATTTCAACCCCTTGTCTTTACATCCATTTTCACTTAATATCTTTGTTTCCTCCACTGCGTTTCCAGTTATTTGATTATTACACCTGCTTGCTCAACACGTTTTGTAGGACTTGGGGAAAAGAGGTCAGCATGTGTCTCATTCCAAACTTAGTATTCCCACTTGATTTTGCATGTTTAAATTGATTTACAGACATTTTGCATGTTTAGCATGTTGTTTTCAGAGAATTTCGCTCCCAGAGTTGGTCTCCTGGTTTGGACTCCATACAAGCAGTATTGACTAGAAATCAAATGGCAATCATACCAGAGACAGAGTAACCATTTCATACCACATTATTTTTGTCCAATTTGTTGGATTCATTCTAGGATCTACATGTATCAGGAAATAGGTGGAGAAAAATAATGGCTGCCAAGTTACTGAGAGGGTTAAAGATAAGTGGCTGTGGTGCCATCAAAGTGGGCAAAAGTCTATCACAAAACAACTTTGCAGCTCCACAAAATTACTCTTGAACTTCAAGCCTGCACCCCCTCTCCATTTGCATCTTACAGATGAGCAGAAATAACATGAGCAGCACGTGTACATGCCACATCTCGGAATAATCTCAGATTTCATTAGATTCCTTTATGACAGATTATTTACATGCACTTGAAAACTTGACCAGTGTCATAATGGTGTTTCCCTTTAGTAATTTTTTCTCCACTTAGCAAATGACCTTTTTTGATTCCTACAAAATCCAACAAATGATGAAAAGTGGCTTTATTAAAAAATCGGGCTTTGGGTAAATTCTGTGGAGGAGAAAGCATTTACCTATCATTCATATTATTTTGCGTCTTTGGTGATGAGAAATGGAGTAAAAGCACTACGTGGAAATTTTCTGGTTAAACCTCTCTATCGCTGCAAGAAAAAAATCAGTTAATTTTCAGCCCAAACTGCTGCAACTTCCGTGTGTTGAGGTTACTTCGCTAGCTGAGGTGGCATCTGTGTTCCTGACGCCTAAAACGTAGATTTTTGACTGGAATTTCAAACCGTAATGAATATGCTCTGTTGGGTGTTACTGGCCAGTTTGAATGTGCATTAACTTCAATAGCATAGAGTGATACATGTACATTTTTAGTGTGGAGCATCTTGAGTTAACTAGAATAACTGTAGTATAAAAATATTAGTAGCCATGCCAAAGGGTCTACTAGTATATGACTCGGTTTCAGAATGAATAGGCTCTGAAATTCTTGTATAAATAATAAATGTTTCGATCAATTTCACAAGTGCTATTTGAATGGAGGTAACATGTCATCATGCATACCTCTGCTCTGTTGATGTGAAGAAAGATGCGGTTGGTTTGCAAGCCTGTGTTGCAATGTGCAAGGTGTTTTGGGTGCTTCGGCTGATGTATTGAATTTGGGATTGGTGCTTTCATCTGGTATGTTAATAAAGGTTGCACATTCTCAATCTAAGTAATAATACCATCTACATGTGTATGGATTAATGTATTGCATGTAGAATGTACATGCATGTACACGGAGCACTGAGTTCTTTATTCCACTTTGTTGAACTGGGAACTTGGGAAATTCCCTCCCAGGACAAAACTGTGAGTGAATTATCTTCGGTCCTTTGCTTTTGTTCGGTGTAAAAATCATTGTTAGACTTTGTAAATGTTGCACTGGGGCACCTGTGATTACATGTCTTTCACTAGTATCTATGTGTTTTTCGTCTGTGTGTTTTCAGTTACACAGGGTTCTAAGTTTGCCTGATGCCTGTGAATAAAGGTGGATTCCCATAGTCTGCTCTTTCGCACGCCAGTAGAGAAATCCTGGGTCACTCAGGTCATGTATTTCCAATAGAAACGTCCAAAACCAACATCACCCAAAGTTTGTTTTTGAGAGCAAGCAGAGGTGCGCTGTGTGCTTCCAAGTTAGATGCAGACTTTGAACCCTGTTGTCTTAAGTAATTAAATTGAAATGTAAACAAATGATGTCACTTTTCCATTCCAGGTCTGCGGGGAAGAAGAAAGGGGAGAAATAAAATTATCTCAATTTTCGTCATGCATGGAGGACTGCTTCCTGTAAACCTAACTCACTGTATGGAAAGTATACCAGTATGGCATTTTGTTGCATTTCACCTTGGTCATGTTCTTCATATTTCGAGACATTTGTGACTTTGTATTCAGTAATTCAACTGGAGATGATCCGAAACCGTCGTATGGTCAGGAACTTTACTGGAAAGGAAGTTAACGACAAGGAGAAACCTTACAGAGGAAAACAAAAGATGTAGGAAAGATTCTGACCTTTGCTGCCATAATATGAAAAGGACTGAATGTACACTGGGGACCATCAGTTGACGAAGAACTCTAGTCAATGTACCTTGACATTGTTTGAATTTGTGATCATTTGATGTTGCACAGCTTTTATTGAGTTCGATAATGTGCAGTGTTATCATGAATATTGACTGCTACAATGTGCAATTCTCACTAGTTTCCTGCTGAATTGCAAGAGGGCTGTATTCCATGTGACCATGGCATTTAGTGATGACGTAATGGTAAAGAGCGTTCAAGTACTTTCAAGTACGGCATGTACAGTACCAAGAATTGCATGTCATTTGACTTTGTACAAATTTAATTTTTTATCCAGTAACAAGTGATTAATGGAACCTCATATTAAACAGGTCTGCATGTATCTGTTGGGTTGGTTGGGTTTTGAAAATGATCAAAAGTTTCACGTCATTTTGTGTAAGTTTCTTTCTTAAGATGATACACAAATACTAGTATTGTTCTTTTTTTTGAAACAAAGAGAAATAAATCCTCTCTTCATTTTCCTCTCCATAATTTTCGAAGCTGGTGCAGCCAGATTCCTCATTTATATGTACCAGCATATTCTTATGTTAAGAGTATATCAGAATGTAATCAAATATCGAATCATGCTTTGTACATAATGAAATTTTTTATTTATTTGTAAATGTTGCATTGTATTAAACCTAGTACACAAGAGAAATGTAACCTGTCACCCCAAAGGTGTCACCGGAGGTAAACCTAATGGAAAGAAAGTGACTACCCTATCCAGACCGTTTGGTCTGAGTTTCTATTGCTCTTTCTCACACACGCTGTTAGTGTGTTTCGGAATGTGCATCTGTACATTTAATGTAGGCCTTGAATCTCCATTTCCAACGAATAGGATGAAAACACTGACCGTTTATGGCCGGACTATGGATTTTCGACGTGGTTTCCAAAAACCAACTTGGTGTTTTGTTCTAGGTGTTATCAGTGAAGTGTCATCTGCCAGTTACATTGTATCCATGATTGATATCAGCTGTACTCACGCATGTTTATAGTCGCTGCCTCTTGTCTCTTTGCCCTTCAGATCCACCGAATATGGTACCGGTACGTGTACTTCTGAAAAACGACTCTGGCATACGTGTAGGTAGCATACATGGATTATGTAACTCTGGTCTTCACTCTGCTCTGTTACAGTCACTTCTATGGATTATGCTTTAGATATCACGATAATAAATATACGTACGTGTATGTCACTTGTGTCTTCTTTCTCCTTTTCCTTCATCTCCTATGTCAGTACGTACATTTTGTTGGCCCGTCACGGCATCTTCGCATGTACTGTAATGAATGAGAATGCCTCCCGTATGTCAATGCCCACTTTTTGGCGGACACTGAAATACATTAAAGACATGTTTATCAGTGCCTCCCCATTGTCGGGTCGCGGTTTATTCCATCGTGTTGGGGCATTGGCAAACGGGAGCAGTGAAAAATAATTACGCAGGTGTGACGGGGATCAAACTCCCCTGGAATCAAAGTCCGGTCTTATTGTTCAGCGAGGGATTAGAATATATGACTATGGAGACCATGACCTTAAAGGAGTTAGACGCCGAAGTTGTAAACAAGCTGGTTTGTTTACAAACATGGTCGGCAAACTAGTTTTATTCCTTCGTGAAGGTGGCAGCACCAGTGGCGCCCATCTGGTGCTCACCAGTCTATCTGCCTGACGGTCATCTAGCCTGGTTCGAATCCATCACATTTCCCGTTCTGAGGGGGTGAGAGCCTCAGCCAATCATCGGGGCGCGAAGGAAAATCGACGTGCCAATCAAAATCCATGTTACAAATTCGAGCGTGAAGAGCAAAGAAAGTACTATCCAACGGTGATTTGTTTCGCGAGTTCTGATTGGCTCGGAGGCGGGGTCAAGTAGGGGTCAGGTTCATTAATAATTTATGCATTAACGGAAAAGATGATATGATTCGGACAAGGCTAAAGACGGAATCCGTCGATAGCCTTGTTTGGACAAGATGGTGGCGCCCCGTGATCGTTAGACTGGTGCCCGGTCCCGAATGCAACTCACTCACGATATTCACGTCAGTACAAATCACCGACAATAGGTGGCAGCATCGCAGGCGTTGCGTGGATAGAGATCCAGTGAGTGAGTGTTTACAACTTGGACGTTCAGCTCCTTTAAAATAGCGTGCTGTTTGACCGACTTGCGATCCTAGGACGTTGATTCCTGTCACACCCCTGTTGCGAGCATTTTCAGCGCTCACGCTGATGCTTGACATTGATTAGCATATTCCTACCATTTTCCTCAAACTGATATCAGAATCCACGAAGTCACCTCAGATCACGATGACCGACTGTCAAGACATGACATACTTCCCTTTGCATTGAAACAAAATCCTCTACACTGTAGGCCTATATTAAGCCTCGATAAAAAGATCAACATTTTGTTTGTAAAGTACAGTTTAATCGTATGGAACTGGATTACAGAGAAATATTCTGAACAAATGTGACGCAGACACTACAACTCAATAATGACGGCCAAAATGTAGGAGTCGCTCCTCGGGTGGGCAAGCATTAACAAACCAACTTGCAGATTTTCTATCTACTGCTGCCGTCTGCCAAGACAAGGAGCAAAAGAAAGACAAAACAACACCATGTTTCTTATGCAACCATTCGAAATTCTTACAGCCGACTTCAACCTTACCTCGGCATTCAGAGCATGCTGAAAAGTTACCCACTAAAGATTGGGACATACCGGTACCCACAAACCGGTGATCGGCACGTGCATTGTCTCCTGAAACATCATAGGCCTACATGCATGTACTCAGTTAAGGCGCTGCTCCACATGACAGTTTTCTGTCGAAAGTTTCTGTCCAAAGACTATCCCGTGGAAGTTGTTCAGCTAGTGATTGTATGACAGCAATTATTGCTGTCTGAGAGCAATAATTGACTATCTGGCAGCAAACTTTCGATAGAAAACTGTGACGTGGAGTGGCACCTTTACTCTCCAGAGAATTACGTACATATCTCATGTACCGTATTCTCGGAGTTGAGATACCTTTCGTCAGTTGGAGTGAATAATTCATGTTCATCCTGTATTAAATGCACACAAATGAATATACATGTATTCCAATAACAGTACGTTTTCACAAAAACCATCTTGACTACCAAGGTTGTGACATGGCTCCGCCATGTCCGCCCTCCGACTACGCTCATACTTCGTGCGTACGAAATATGAGGGTAGCACAGACACATGGTAGGCCATGATGCACAAAAACGTGACTGATTATCACCTCCATTGCAGCCTTGACTATGTCATGATGAATTCCAGCACAGTCATGACATCTTGCGGCTGCGTTTGCACTTAAAAACACTGGTGTCAGGCAACAGCACTTGATTCAAGTCTCAAGACAGCCGAGTCAGGTAAATACGTTTACTTTTTTCATACAGGATTGCATCTACAGGCCTACAGCAGGAAATAAAAGCATTTCCTCTTTTCCACCATTCACACAATATTAATCCACCGTCACTGATAGGCCCACAATGTAGGCCCAACTGTCGACGCATCGAGAAACACACAGCGTATAACTTGATGACTTTCTCCTTAGATGAGTCTCGTCTCATTCCTCTAAGCTTTGTTTTATGCTGGCAACAAAACCATTTTTGTGATATCGAAAAGGTTAAATGCTACACGTGTCAGTTAACACGTACCTCCCTTGAAATGACAGAAGCTCGCCTCAGCATAATGTTATTGCACATGTGACGAAGTGCAATAATTGATGTGCGATGGCCGATTACCATCTAAAGTAGGGAGATTTCACAAACATACATTTAAATAAATAGAAATAATATCTATGCAGTTCAGTTTCCCACAGTCATCTTATTGAGAAAACACTGGAAATACGTGTCTACAGGCCCTACTTGGGCAGGAGAGAATAACCAAACATAGAAAAATTACCTACATGCATCTCTTCACACCCGTTTTGTTACTCACAAAACGCACATCTTTTGCAACTAAGAAGTTTTAAAGACATGTGGGGAAGTTCATCACAACCACTGAACTTCCTTAATGACCAATTTATACATTCTTCCCAACTTCGGAATCTATGCCCAGTGTTTCTATATCTGTTTCAAACTCAGCTGGTTTACCTCATACCTGAACGTTTTCACCTCAACACATACAGTAAGAAAATCGCAGCAGGTTTTTTCGTCCCTAGTGTCTTCTTCACTTAGTACTGACTTGTCTCATGGTCACATTGTTGCCATGGTGACTAAAATTTGTGGTCACAAATTGAAAAGAATTTGCGAGATTCTAAATAAGTAAAAAGAGACTCAAGAACTAATAATGACAAGACCGTATATTACAACTCCAGACTGACAACTGAAACGAACATACATTTTCTTGTGGGTGTATCTATGCTTTCTCAATAGGATAACCACGGGGATGATATTAAAATCTAATGTTCTTTATCACAATCACTTCCTCATAATTGATGTCCAACACGATCTCTTGGGATTAACCTAAGCTCTGTTCCGTGCTTCAGGAAAACATTACCTGAAACAAAAGAGAAAATCGTCAAGAGTCACGTGCGGTGCTTGAAAATGGCAGATATTAACCCACAAACTCAACCAAATTAATTGATCCATTCATGAACGACAGGCAGAGGAGATCTGGCTTACCTGCTCACCAACAAACGCAGGGATACCAGGGATATTCTTCAGTTCACTAGCTCAATCATAGATAGCAGGTCGCAATAATAGGCCTACACAATGTAGTTCACGGTACACAAATTCATCCCAGCATATTGAAAACTGATGTTCATACCTGCACTCTGTGCTGGATTTATTCCGATTCCATCATTAGTTATTATTGCACTTGTCGCCGGAGGAACTTTAAACTGAGAAGAAAAGGAAACTGAAGTCAAGTCCAGAACCGGTAAGTTGCATGAACGAAATGAAGTTACGTGTATCTTTTTTTTACACTTTCTTGGACTAAACCCTGAGCAAAAGTCCCCCCCCTCCTATTGACTGCGTGTAAACTTGGAATGTATTGATCTGCCCTCTCAAGTAATTAGGGCCTACCAACGGCAATCTCANCTCAAGTAATTAGGGCCTACCAACGGCAATCTCACGGTGAATACAGAAAGACACCTTATTAAAAGACTGTTATTGATGATTTCAATAGATTTTTAAACCGTAGAATTCTACTATGTGATTCACTTATTCAATGTTTATCTGAAGGCCATACCTCCTCTGCAGCAAATTTTAGCACTGCTGTGAATGGAGTCGACTCGGGTACACTTAGCCTGAAAGAATGATAAACCAACTAAAAATTTGAAAGACAAGTCAAATTGTCATGTGTCCTTTTCCCAAGCGTGCCCAATCAAACCGTTCGCATTATAACAGCAATTAAGTTAATCATCAATAACAAATGTATTCGCCCAAATAGAAACAATGTAACAAAGGTACTTGTACTGGTTATAGGCCTATATTGCGAGGCCAAGGTTGCGAGGTGATGTGGTTTGTCATAGCCCTATATCTACCATGTCTACCGTACCACCAACATAAAAGTCATGGTTCCGTACACCCCCCCCCCCCCTCCCCGGCGCAGGCCTCAACATCAATCATCATGTTGAAGCCGGGAGAAGGACCAACAAAAATAGGTCAAGACACCTTATTAGTATTGAGTGAATACCGGTAGGCCTACTAGGCATATATGATAATATATGTAGCAAGCCTGTAGAGTACTCGTAGCCTGCCGGTATACTATGCAGTATCGATATACAATGTATGGTCATAGCATGTACAGTACACAGTCCCACACACTCACACTTTGTATGGCAACTTTGGATCCGACGTGAGAGTAATTTTGAACGTACACTTCGACCTGAAAATAGAATTCATCATTATCAAAACATTAATTCGGTCAAATACACATTTTCATTGCCTATTCTACTCCGAAAATCGAACATACTGTGCCATTTTTCAGCAGAATTTCTGAAACACGAAAAGCGGAAGCACTTGACTGCATCCTGGCGGCAAAGTGAAGAAATACAATAAAATCATGCGTCATTTGGAATCCTCACAATGACGTCACAACCAGGAATTATGCTATTTTCAGAACGGGAGCACATGGTTTTGTTTACAATGTACATGCACATTTTGGGAATGGGCCGGCGTTCTGCTCAGGGATGGATAGGTACATGTAGGCCTACATATCCTACATATTTGGGAAAGTTCGTTTTCATATATCATGGTAGGCCTACCGTAAACGTGGAGTTTGTAGGGCTTAAGATACTAACAGTTGTTTTTTCCATTTTCAGGGGATGTGCCGTTTGGAATTGCTACAATATATTGATCGACGTGGTCGTGGAAGAGCACGTGTCTGCTATAAACTACGACTGTCGTCTTTCGCGTCGGCTTTCAGCGCAGTGAAACTTGGGGGCCTAGCTCGAGAGTATTTTCTCTGAAGTATCTTTCAGGTGCCTCAAAGTTAACGGATCTTTGGCTTTCGACGTGAAAATAGTCATTATGAGGTCGTTACATTTTATATGGCACCATACATGAGTTATATTTGAGCCCATTAGCAAGCTGCCAGTTGGCTCACTTTAAAATAGATTTCACAGATGAGGAAACGGAATTGAAAGAATTAGACTGAAATGTAATGAGAATAAAGTTAAACGAAAAAAAGTACGGTTGTCAAGGGGATTCGAACCAACCTGCCAGTATAGTAGATTGTGACAATAATTATAATCTGACAGAGACGCGGCTACCCATGCTACGTCCTTCTCACTTTTCGATCAAAGGACGAAAGAAATATTGACAACAAAATATTTTGTATCCAAAAATAGTAGGCTAAATAAACAGTAAACAAAACTTTTTTTCTGCCGGCCCAATGTATGAAAATTTGAGCAGGCTTTGGGCATATTTTGTTATTTAGACCTCAACAGCCAATTACTGCCAGACGCACCAGCTGCCGCAAAGATTTCAGTTCCACGTTAATCCACTAGAGGGCGAGCGAACAATGAGATCGCGGCGCGGTTATCGAACCAGAATAATCATGATAGCATTGACAAGATAAACGCTGGACAAAGGTGTCCTGTACACCGCTCGTCTCTTATATTACGGTGATAACCTGTATTTATAGAGGTACGTGCAATACAATTTGATTTGACTGTATATTTGNCATTATCCCATGTAAAAGCGGCATTTAGCGGTTGTGCCTCAAGTGGCATCTCTCTCATCCTCAACTCTTTGGCATGACCTTCCCTGAGTTGTTGGCAGTCTCTGGTCTGATATGAATACCTTATTAGTAATTACCATGGTACATTTAAATTTTCTGATCCTCCTTTGTAATGTGATATGTTTGCATGTCACTAAGGCAAATTATTATTGATTATTAAACCCTAAGCTCCTTGCTGTGTGGAATCTTCAGTCGCTGCATGTGGTGAATATTCCCACGTGCAATGATAACCTCTGGCCTCCCGACGACACCGTCTAACCCATGGCCAACCTATACTGGGGTGTAGGCCTATAGCGAATTCAAAATTGATATTTTAATTAAGGATTAATTTCCAAACATGCTATCTTTGAAGACTGTTTTAGCAGGTTTTGCCTGTGAATGACATCAGTTGACATTACAGACATCCAGCACAAATGAGCCACCTCCTAGCAGAAAATAAATGTAGATCATCAAACAAAAAAAACAATCCCAAGACTTTCGGTAAACCGATTCTGACTTCTGTGAAAAAGTTGTAGCTGCCACTCGCCCACTTCCAATTATCTGAATTGGCTAGTCCAATGGTAGGAATTGGTAAATCACGATAAAATGGCAACTCTCCATATTCACATCGGCCAACCATACCAACTATCCCTACGTCCCTAAGGAAAATTATTGCATGCAGAATTAATGATATCACTACCTCCTACAGCAATGTTGCATTACTGAAAAAGTGCAGATCACTTGAGATTGCTTCCGTGTCCCAAATGTAGGGGAAAAAGTGTTCCTTGTTCTGAACTATTTGCTTTGATTTTGAGTTGATGTCCTGAAGGAATAGGACAGTCTCCTTTGAACTCTGAAGTCGCTAAAGTGGCATCTAAAAACTGGTTCGAGTTGCCCTAGGGTCCACTAAGTTGTTCAGAAACGATTGTTGAAGCAATTGGTGATGGTGTTTGGTGGCTCTGTTGGCAGTTGTCATGACTTGTGAAGGCTTCAAATGATGTTCTTTGGGAGCCATTGGAAACATGGAGGATGTTGGGGTGTACTGGCACAAATGGTATTGACATTAGAAATAACGGATTTTTTGGCAACGCCTTGTAATGGCAGACCGAAAT
The DNA here is from genome assembly GCA_002633025.1 of Notospermus geniculatus. NCBI lineage: Eukaryota > Metazoa > Nemertea > Pilidiophora > Heteronemertea > Lineidae > Notospermus > Notospermus geniculatus. The sequence goes on from NMRB01003197.1 coordinate 56,291, forward strand.
TCAAGTCTTTGTTATCAAAAAGCTGTGGATCAGATATTGGTGCTAAGATCATGTGCAGTGTTTGTCAAATATAAACAGCTGCTCTGAAAAGCAGAACTGTCTCATTTTGCTAATGGAATAGAGAAACTCCAGACTGTACTTCTTGGTGAGCTCCTCCAAATTGCCATTTCGTTTTGATTTCCTACACACAAAGCAAGACTGTTGTTTGATCGGGCTTATGATACTTAACGAAATAACGAAATGACAACGAAATAACGAAATGTACGTGTTGAACTTGGGAGTAATCATTTCACTTGAGCCCAGCATGAGTGTATTACTTTGGTAACAGGCGAAATCAGTGAGCGTGCAGTGACACATGTCGGTTGTCAAACTAAATTAGGCCTACCTCAGCAGGAAGACAAACAATCCATAAACCATAATCTTTTGAGGTCAACCGCCTCAGCATCCATAGGGTCATTTGTTATATCCATCCTAGGAAGTAACGTATTTTAGCAGACGATAAATATGTCGGTGTCTTTTCTGCCTTGTAGGCCTATTCTGTTATCCTTTGCATTTTATCAGGTATAAGGCCTCTTTGGTATGTTTATATGATTGCATTTATTAAAAGGGCAATAGGCCTATTATAATTTTTAGAATCGGTGAGCTTAGGTTCGTTCAGAAAGTAATGAAAATATCACAGAGAATTGAAATCCTGAGGTGTTATGTAACCAAAATTACTTTGTCAATAATCTTATTAGAAGATCTAGGCCTGGTGAAATAAGTGCTTGCACTTTTTGCATGAGTGTACATAATGTCTACATGCCCACCTCCCCCCTCCCCACAGGGTTCGTACAGGTCCTTGAAAACCTTGAAAAGTACTTGGAACAAAAGTGACCTTGAAAAGCTATGGAAAAGTACTTAAAAAACGGAATAGCTGTAAAAATTCCTGGAAAAGTCCTTGAAAAATAAAAAGACCCGTTGAAAAAAAGTTCCTTGTTTTTTTCTTTTGATACGAAAATGTGTGTTACGAAAATTTGTGTATTTCTCCCTTGCTTTTCAAGAATAAAGTCCTTGAAAAATCTCCAAATCATCCTTGAAAAGTCCTTGAAAAAAAATAGGGCCCAGGTGTACTAACCATGTCCCCATCATAGCACCACTCACACAAACTGGCCATGGCCCACAGTTTCCTCTGTTGCATACTGAAATTCCTTGAACTCTGGTCAAAAAGGACCTCAGTCATAAGTAGATCCGTTTTATGATAAAGGCATCCTGCATGAGAACATCAGGGGTTCTTACCGCTCGCTCCCTTCGTCATCGCACACAAACTGCGGTGACGAAGGGAGCGAGTCATCGCACACAAACTGCGGTGACGAAGGGAGCGAGCAGTAAGAACCCCCGATATTCTCAGGATGGATAAAGGTCACCCAATGACCCTTGAAAGAAGTGCCGTAACCCACGTTTTACTAAATAAAAACCCTTGCCCTATCATGAAATGAATGCTCCCGACAAGGTGAATATCACAGGAAATCCAACCTTGTTCTGTCAGTACAGAAAAACAATACTGTAGGTCAATGGTATACATCGTGTGATGCGGCCTAATTCGGGACGAGATTGGCATTTCGTCATTTCGTTATTTCTTTATTTCGTCATTTCGTTAAGTATAATAAGCCGTTTGATCGTGTTCTGCTTTCGCGTATCTGGTCTGTTTAGAAATAGCACTTGGGCGAGCTTAGCGCTAACCCAGAAAACCTGTTTGTTGCGGCTTAACAAATTCTGTGAAGCCCAAAGGCTCTCATTAGTATGCCGATCGCTTTCTTGTTACAATGCAGAATTCAGGAGAGAATTCCTGATGGGATGTGCACTTGATTGTGGCGAGATCCAACATGACATGATGGATGCGTTAGATACATAACTGATAAGTCTGATTACTATGCTGGACATGTAGCAGGATGTATCTTGCTAGAACGTCAGAGCTACAGCGTAGCTTTGATTTATGAGGCTGCAGGAACCGTCCTCCAAAAAACACCGCTTCCAGTCCTCTGGCAACTTTAACAGTTCAAGTTGCGTTACAAATGAATCCCAGTTTCCTTCTACACAGTGTCACAGTGTGTAAGGCAGAGGATGTCATTTATTTTGGTTTGGGGTCCTCATCGGAACAGGGACTGACTTCGGTACACGTGTATGTCAGATGAAAAATGACACCAAGTTTTGGCCCAATTCGATTTTTGTCGTGGCCACTAGGTGGCTACAACCAAAAACACAATTGTCATCTTCTGGCACATTCACCCACAAGTGAGCACATGGTCCATGAACCATTTCATTTTAAAATGAAGGATGGTCATCGCTTCGACAGTGTGAAAGACTGATGAAAGCATTCGTTTTTCCCCTGCATCAGTCGGTACATGTACATCAATGTATCACATCATCCCATGTCTTCGTTTCAGACTGAATTGAGAGCCTGCATGTACATGAAATATAAAAGTAACATACATGGTCATTGGAAATTATTTGTTGGCTCTTATTTTTGTTGGAAGAAACTAAAGTTCTCCACCCCAGCAGAAAAAGAGAACTGTTTTCCCATTCGTGTGAGAAACAGGTTGCAGTGGTCTAATCTCAAAGCAATTGAATTCGATGATAATTTTATTGCAGAACATAAAAAAACTGGTTGAGAGAATTGCCACTCATTTCCGTGTAACATGGTTCGTAAAACGTAATGAAACATTTGTATTTCAATTTAAGAAAATTTAAGTTTCGTGTCTGGTAGTTTCAATCAACTTCAGAGGTGATACCCATGGTTGTTTCAAATGCGCTACTAAGAATTCCATAGAGGCTTACTTCACCAGTCAGCAAGATAATGACTCCCACAGGAAATCACATGGACACCAATCTGATGTGCTTAGCAGTATACCCTAACTACAGTGTTAATAATTCAAATGGATAGAGCATGGTCTAGCATGTCCGGTAACTCTTCCACAGGATTAGCCAGTCTGAACCAATCCTGGCTACCATGGTGACATGAGCCTTTGATGCTAACTTGCTGCCTAGTTCGTTTCAAATGTGCCGATGAGGTATTTCTGGTTATTGAATGTCACATTCATTATGCATGGTTTGTGGTGTCAAGTAAATTCTTTAATTGCACCACACAAGAGATGGTTCTTGTTTGGATCCTGC